>CM050435.1:21890154-21912654 GCA_027564155.1 Gymnocypris eckloni scoliostomus
GAGACCGTTGAGAATAACATTTCAAACGTGAGAAGATATTTCGCGGGCTTTGTTTTTTCTTACCTTCGGCGCGGAGTTTTTAGCTCAAAGCGGCTCGGCCATCGATATCCGGCGGCTTTAGCTCACACACATCCCCGCTGCAGGTCGAGGTGTCTGCCGGTCGCTGCAAAGCTATTTCCCCGCGCTGTCTGTAAGCAAGCCGCTGGCTACCGATTCACCCGACTAAATAAAACAGCAAAGCAGGCCGACAGTGTCCTCCACTCAGTCCAAAAATAAAGTCCTGTGCTTTTAAAAAGCGCGTACGGCTGACAGTCCACAACATGCACACGTCAAAGAGGAAGTGACAGGACTGGTTAAACCACAGCAGAGCTCGAGCTTGACTGTCACTGTCTTTGCATTGTTTTCAGTGTGTACAGCAGCGGCACTGAAGCTTCCTGCATCATAATATCCGCTGCAGCTCATGTAACGTTAGTTGATCCCTTCAAAAACAGCGTGGAGAAAGACTGTACAGGTATGCTGATCCGTGCAAACGCGTGGCGTCCTGTGGGTCTATTTAAAGCGTATGCTTTTTCTCAAAACCTTGACCTAGCTTTTCACTGCGTGCACGTCCTTTCCGTCTTTCTATCTTTACCGAAAGTGCGAGCAGCATCGTTTCTGGTACGAGATATCATTGGATGATAAATTTGCCTCTCCCCTTCCTCTAGGGTTATTTCCATCGCTGTCGCGCCCTCTGCCGACGTGTTCCTTGAAGAGATATTTCAGTCAAAAAGAAACATTCTGCCATTATTTACTCACTCCATATGGCTTCTGTGAAACACAAAGGGAGATATTTCGCATATTGTTCAAGCTGCTCGTCTATTCAGTGGAAGTGGATGGGGCTAGCTGTCAAGCTACAAAAAGAACAAGAAAGTAGTCTAAAAGTATACTGAAAACTAAAGTTCATGCATAAATTAAAAATCATTTACTCCACCCTAGTGCGTTTAAAAGCTGTTTTTCTTGCTTCAGTGGAAAAAAAGGCCGCTTTTTTGTAAAACGTCAAAGCAGCTCTTTCCCACACATTAAAAGTGAATGGTTAATAGCTTTTAAAGAGATAGTTCATCCAAAATTGAAAATTATATCATTTATTTACTCATCTCATGTTGCTCCAAACCTGTATGTTTCTTTCTTCTGATGAGCACAAAAGAAGATATTTAGAAAAATGTTTGTATTTGACAGTAGACATTTGGAACTATTACTGTGGAAGTCAATGGCTACCGTCAACTGTTTGGTTACGAACATTCTTCAAAGAAACTCGTACAGGTTTGGAACAACTTGAGGATGAGTAAATGATGAAAGAGAATTTAAATTGTCTAAGAAAATAACGATATACTGTACTATTGTGATAGTTTTAAAATCATTCTAAATTTAAAAGAATAGCAGAGTCCACAACAAAACGTAAACAGTAATAATGATATCGGAACGCTTTTTGCCAGCTTGACAGCCAATCAAAATCTATCCTGCTTTTAAGCGATTAAACATTTAAACCAGCAGACGACATAAACATAATTATTACGTATTGGTATGGATGCTAATATAGTTATCATTATAGTTACTGTTCTTGATGTGAACGGGTCTTAAATGTAGTCACACATAAATCCAAAGTTTTGTGAAAACTAAAACTTTGTGTCACATCCAAAGTTTTTATGGAATTTGAGGAAACTTTGTGTTCTCTCGCTAAACTTTGCGTTCCCTCACTAAACTTTTGTGTTCTCTCACTAAACTTTTGCGTTCTCTCGCTAAACTTTATGCTTCTTGAGAAACTTTATGCTCGAGAAACTTTTATGCTCCTCGCTAAACTTTTATGCGTTCTCTTGAGCTATGCCCTCGAGAAACTTTTATGCCCTCGAAACTTTGTGTTCCTCGACTGCCTCGAGAAACTTATGTTCCCTCGAGAAACTTTGTGTTCCCTCGAAACTTTGTGTTCCCTCGAAACTTTGTGTTCCCTCGAGAAACTTTGCGTTTCGAGGAAGCGCAAAACATATGACAAATATTTTTTCCTCCCACCCAAAAAATTTTTCCACTCACCCCGAATTTTTCCCACCACATCTCTTAAAGGGCTCCGTATGTTTCCACCACTGAATAATACAAACTTTAAAAAGGTTATGCAACTTTTTATCTCACAATTCTGACTCTTTTTCACAGAATTGTGAGATAAACTTGCTATCAAGAGTTAGGAAGTCAGAATTGCAAGATTAAAAACTTAAAATAACGAATTGTTCTCTCGCAATAGCGAGTTTATGTCTCGCAATTCTGATTTTTTTTTTAGATTTGTATATAAACAAACTCTTTATAAGAGTTATAAAGTCGCAATTGCAATTTTGAAGGGGGGGGAGAGAGACATGTTCTCAGAATATAAACTCGCAATTTTAATAAAATGTCAGAATTGGTTATATCACACAATTCTGAAAAAAAGTCAGAATTGTGAGATAAAAAGTTACCTTTATAATTTTTTATTCAGTGACGGAAACAGGCTTCCATAGAAAATCATGCCTTCCACCCAAGCTCAAAATCATTCACACTTTTGCATGTATGAATCTGGCAGGTTCACTACACACACACTTCTTTGTTTACATACATCCAGAAAATAATTCTCCTTTTTTGGTCGAATTATGCCTTTAACACCCAAATAGTTCTGATGAACACAAACACATTTCAAGCTCATTTAATGAATGATTTGAGCAAACAGCCCAGAGTCTAAATATTCCAGATGTCATCAAATCATAATGACTCAAACACATGATTCAGTGTGCAGTTTTAATTGTGGAACATTTTGTGCAACAGTTAAATAGATTCCATGAGCTACAGGAAGAAAAACTGAACAGTCAACAGATAACGATGGAAAAGCAGAGAAGAGCATATTTCAGATTTCATGCATCAAAGCAAGCAGTACATCCTGAGCTGCACTGGAAAATGTCAAGAGGTCTTTGATAATCATGTGTAAACAGTCGGTGCTGGTTTGGGTTTGTGTTCTTTGCGTAAGATGATTTCGACGAGGCAATTCAACTCATCTTAATATCAGATATGTGCTATCATTCTCTGCTCGCGTATGGCACAGGCAATGTTATCATGTAAATGAATGAACATGCCACAGACAGCGAAAGCCTGATGTTTGAGCAAATTATAAACCTTTTCAAGTGTCATTTAAATGAAGAGTCATAAGATACATAATGGAATGGAAACATATGCAAATGAGCTGCCCTGCAGGAATGCATTTTTGCCATTTATTTAAATCAGCAGCAAACGAATCAAGTAAAAAATGATTGAGTCGTGCATACAATTTACCATATTTATAATACATTAAAAAAGTAAATGTTTTTACAAATCTAGGCATTATTAAAATATAATTTATAGTATATTCACCATGTAATAAAATGTACAAAATAGATCCTACAGTAATAAAAGTAGAAATATTTACTGAACATGTACATATCGCAGTCTGTACAGTGATAATTGTGATGATAATTCATATGGTCCAGGGTAAAGATCATAATTCACGTGTTGGCAGAAGATCGCAGGATGTTGAATCGTTTCAGAGTCATGCGGAGGAACCCGAGGTCGTGGTTCACCTTTTCTAGGCAATTCTCCAGTGACACCTAAAACCATGAAGTTCAGAACGTTACACATCGGTTTTTCCACTGATGTCTTTTGTTAGGCATAATCATATTTTAATAAAAACAAAAGAAAATACTCAAATGAGATGTAGAGCCTTTCATTCATAAAGTGTACCACAATAGGCATTATCATGGTTATGCAACTAAAATTAAACTATATTATTATAGCTTAAACTGTAATATGCAGTGTACTGAAATACAATTGCTCATATCATGATCTAATCTTTTATTATATTTATTTAATATATATCGCTTACTATATTTTTCACAGTGCATTTAATACATAACAAAAAATACTTCTATATATATATATATGTAGTAAAATATAATTAATAATGTTTTAATAATTTTATACTGGTACCTATACACATCATTAATGCAATTTATCCTTTAATTAAATTAAAAAACATATTTTTGGGGGGGCAAACAAAGTGCTACACAACAGAGGTTTACTGTTAACATTAAGAAGAACAAAGTGTGATTATTCCTTAAAAAAGTGGTATTAATATTTATTATTTGTAGTAGTAGTATTGTTATTACATTGAATCTTACTTTCTACTGCACAACAGTGTCAGTTTCTTCAAGTTTTATTTTAATGGGTTACGGGGGAAGTCGTGGCCTAATGGTTAGAGTCTGACTCGTAATCTAAAGGTTTCCAGTTCGAGTCTCGGTCCGGCAGGGATTGTTGTTGGGGGGGGAGTGAATGTCGTTTTTCTCAAATTAAACGGTAAAATGCTAATGAAGGGACTCTCAGAGCAGCTGTGGAGATAAAGGTGTTGTTGTCATATATTGCAGAAATCCTAGCGCCCTATGCGTGATGTCATGCTACAGATTTGTAGTATTATACAGTATTTCACCTCAGCATTGCTTTGATCTTGTCAACAGGATCTGTTAAGCAATGAATGAATGACAGGCTTTCTGTTATAACATCACGCAAGCTAAATAACAGGGCAACATCTAGTGGAGAAGAGTAATACGATTCACGTTAATCAGATCTGGTGTTAAATCTTTGCAGAAATAAAAATGGAAAAAGATTGATTTGCAGCTTTTGAAAATCAATAACTAAATCGACCACATTTTAAAACACGATTAACTGAAAAATCTATAATTTTTTTGCCCAGCTCTATTCTAAATGCATGTGAATGGAAAGTGATTGTGTTTCCACCTCGTCTAATCTGCTCTGCAACGTGACCCGGGCCCCGGCTCCTGGAATCCGGCTCAGCGCTGCCTCAATCTGTGGAAAATAAATCAATATTGGGTGAAAGCGTCATAGCTTTTAGGAAATTGCTGGATGGAAACATCTGAGATTAAACAACAGGGTTTTGAATTAGCACTCTCAGCATGAATAGGAAAAGGAAAGCCTTTGCTAAAAATAGACGTGATTAACCAGCAGCGCTATAAAGACAGGTTATGTAATGTGTAGTGCTGAGGTCACAGCAGAAACATGCGCTACCATCGATCATCAGTCAGTCTCAAACCAACACGAGCCGTGAGCGAGTCACACGCTGTCCAAACACTCACGGGATGTTGTGACATGAGCTTTCAGAGTTTCACAATGACTATAGCATGTTTATGGCCAGAATCGAAATAATCAATGAATACAAATGAGATAGAAATAAATCATGGGTTTTAGAAATTGCTAAAAATATACTTTACACACACACACACACACACACACACACACATATAATATAATATATATATATATTACCAATAAATTATCACAGGCAGATTGTGTGTGTTTAAAATTTGAATGGATAAATTGTATTATTTTAAATATGTAATAAAAAAAAAAATACAAATGTAATCCACAGTTGAAGATTATCATATTTCAATGTTTTTTTCATTGACTTGCAAAGTTTTCCCACTTTAAGAATTCATTTGTACAGGTTTCTCAACTGTGCCTTAAAAGAAATAAGTAATTACTTCACACAGTTTGTACTACATTAACTAGTTTACTACAGTACATTATTAACTAGTTTAGCATCATTATGTGGGTAATTACTTTAAAATAGGTCTCATTTGTAAGAATTAATTAATGCATTAACTAACATGAACCAAAAATGAACAATATATCTTTACAGCATTTGATTTTAGAATGTCATGATCGACCAATCAGAATGAAGTGTTTGAGAGAGCCATGTCATAACAGGAAATCTCTCACAATCACCTGCTGCTTTTCCTGTGTGAGCTCATCAAAGAGGCGCTCCGCGTCAGCCAGCGACTGAATGTGAGGCTGACAGGAAAGGGTCGTCTCTTCACCGGCAGCTTCCTGTTCCTCCCAGCTGTGTCCGACCGCAGACTCCTCAGACGAGCCCACGCTGGACAGAGGGTTCCCTGAGGAGGAAGTTCACACAACACTTACGTTTCCTGAGGAAATACCAGTGATGTCAGTGTTAAAGGTTTGTTTGTTACGAACTACTTGTTTACACTACTGTTAAAAGTTGAGTCAGTAAGATTTGTTGAGAGTGAATTGGTGGGTTTTTGTTAAATGTGAGCCAAAATCATCAAAATTAAAAGAACCAAAGACTTAAACTACTTCAGTCTGTGTGCATTGAATTTATTTAATACACGAGTTTCACAATTTGAGTTGAATTACTGAAATAAATGAACTTTTCCACGACATTCTAATTTATTGAGATGCACCTGTATATATATGAGCAAGAACCATAAACACTTGTCAATGACAATATTTCTTCTTCTGGGACTGTCACCATGTGATAAACCTGACAAAAGCAATAATACCTTCCAGTCTGTCAGAAGTCTTAAACTGTAACCTCTTCCTTGGACTCGGATGGGACGGTGAAGAGGAGCTGACGCCGTTTCGATCAAAAACATCAAACCTAAAAAAACAAGGCATATTTAAGACATTATTTACTGACATCTGATCAGTGCAGATCGCAAGTGAGTCATATAGCAGGACAGAAATGTTACCTGCTCTGCAGGTGCTCTTGGGATGGAAGAGGGTGACCCAACACGCTGGAGAAGTTCTCAGTCGGGCTGCGCTTGGGGCTGGACTTGGCCGAGAGAGACATGAGTAATGGTGTCTCTCTTTGCTAACATAAAAAACACATTCAATCAGTAAAGATGGACTTTTATCAGCTATTTTGAAACTGCATCAAACACTCAAATGCTTTGGGTCACTCACTGGGTGTGGCGAGAGGAACGGCTCTCTGTGCTCTGGGGGGCAGAGACGATGACCTGTGACCCTCTGGAGAGAGACTCCTCTGGGTCCTCAGCATCACCGCGTCCTTCACAGAACTCTCCACAAAAGCCACCGTAGGCCTCCTCCTAGCCAACCCTAAAACACACACCACACAATAAAAGTGACAGTGACTGAAAAGTGTTAGGAGTATTTAAACGACCTAGTGTAGCTTCTCTTACAGATAATTACAACTGCAAATACTATAGATGAAATGTGGGCTCATATATATATAGATCAGCAAGATTTCTGAAATAAGTCCCTTATGCTCACTAAGGCGGATCAAAAATACAGTAAAATACAGCAATACTGACAAATAGTTTTACAATTTAAAATAACTGTTGTTCTATTTCAATATATTTTAAAATGTAATTTATTCTTGTGATGGCAAAGTTCATGAGAGTCCAAAAAGCTAATAAAATCATCTCAATAATCTACACCCCTCCTGTTCATCAATTAACGTCTTGTGAATTGAAAAGCTTTGCCAAAATGACTCCATAATGATAATAAAAAACTATTTCATGTTGTCCTCTCACATCAAAACGGTTCTAGACTGTTTTGGCTTGTCAACTGTTTTTGATGCGTGTATATTTCTCACCTGATTCAAACAAGATTACTTTTTCACTGGAGAAAACAATATTATGGATATAGGACTCAAAGCCAAAATGTAACAAAAATTTTAAAAAAATTAACCATTGAAATAATTACAACATTTAAATCATGGATTTGTTTCTTACAAACATTACTTGAGGATTTTTGAGATGTTTTTTTATTAGCTGTTTGGGCTCTCATTCTGACGGCACCCATTGGTTTTGTGACTTACTGGAGGAACTGCAGGCGTTCTTGGATAGCACGCGGCCCTCCGTGGCTTTGGTGTCCTCCATCTGGATCAGGGCCTTCATCATGGGCGTCAGGGGAACATCCCTCGTCCTCAGCTCTTCAGACTGACCCAGAGTCTGTTCTCTCTCTGGTGGAGACAGCCGTCTGATGACAGAGGATAGTTCAAGTTAGAAATCACCTTCTCAAAGTGAATGGACCACAGCACAGAATGATAAAGAAATGAATAAAGCAGTACCCTCTCGCTCCGGATGTCTGTTCACCTCGGAGACAAGCACCGTTCCTCATGCCCACATCAACATCTCGCTGCCTTTTACTCGGTGAAAGCAGAACATCAGGGTGGTGGAACAAACTGGAAAGATTCAATTTGTGAGTTTCAGGTAAGAGTAAAAGCATTTCAGGGATTCAAATTAAAGGTTCAAGGTTTGTTTATTCATCACATACTAAATTATACAGGGTATAATCAGAAGTGAAATGTAAATTAAGTCAGGTCCTCTCAGTGGACAGTGCAAAAAAATAAAAATTAAGTACAAGTAACACAACACAAGAGCATATATATATATATATATAAATATAGGTAATAAAAAAAAAAGAAGATAAATAAAGAGTAAAATGTGCAATAGAATAAAAAGTGCACAACAAATAAGATGTGCAAAACAGTATACTGGGACTTAATACATAGTAATATGAACAAGAGGGATGTGCAAACAGGTTGTACCGGGTATGTACACATAGCAGCAATACGGATGATGGGAATAGTGAATGTTTTACAGTTAATATATTGATTCTTGTAAATGTTTATGAAACTGAGTTTGTGTTAAGGAGCCTGATGGTCTGAGGGAAGAAGCTCCTCCTCAGTCTCTCAGTTTATAAAGAAAAGAAAGAAGAATAGAAGAAAGAAACAGTTCAGCTGTACACTAGCATCTGTCCATGAATCAATAAGTGACATGATAAGTGTATAAAGTTCAAATGCATTGTTGTAAAACACTAAAAGCGGTGTTCTAGACCCGTGATGAGTATGTGAGGTGTGTTTTAGACCCGTGATGAGCATGTGGGGTGTGTTCTAGACCCGTAATGAGTATGTGGGGTGTGTTTTAGACCCGTGATGAGTATGTGGGGTGTGTTTTGTACCCTGCTCCAGATGGTTGTGGAGAGATCATTGTTGTAAAACACTAAAAGCTGTGTTCTAGACCCGTGATGAGTATGTGGGTGTGTTCTAGACCCGTGATGAGTATGTGGGGTGTGTTTTAGACCCGTGATGAGTATGTGGGTGTGTTCTAGACCCGTGATGAGTATGTGGGGTGTGTTCTAGACCCGTGATGAGTATGTGGGGTGTGTTCTAGACCCGTGATGAGTATGTGGGGTGTGTTCTAGACCCGTGATGAGTATGTGGGGTGTGTTTTAGACCCGTGATGAGTATGTGGGGTGTGTTTTAGACCCGTGATGAGTATGTGAGGTGTGTTCTAGACCCGTGATGAGTATGTGGGGTGTGTTTTGTACCCTGCTCCAGATGGTTGTGGAGAGATCATTGTTGTAAAACACTAAAAGCGGTGTTTTAGACCCGTGATGAGTATGTGGGTGTGTGTTCTAGACCTGTGATGAGTATGTGGGGTGTGTTCTAGACCCGTGATGAGTATGTGGGGTATGTTTTGTACCCTGCTCCAGATGGTTGTGGAGAGATCATTGTTGTAAAACACTAAAAGCTGTGTTTTAGACCCGTGATGAGTATGTGGGGTGTGTTCTAGACCCGTGATGAGTATGTGGGGTGTGTTTTAGACCCGTGATGAGTATGTGGGGTGTGTTCTAGACCCGTGATGAGTATGTGGGGTGTGTTCTAGACCCGTGATGAGTATGTGGGGTGTGTTTTGTACCCTGCTCCAGATGGTTGTGGAGAGATCATTGTTGTAAAACACTAAAAGCTGTGTTTTAGACCCGTGATGAGTATGTGGGGTGTGTTCTAGACCCGTGATGAGTATGTGGGTGTGTTTTAGACCCGTGATGAGTATGTGGGGTGTGTTCTAGACCCGTGATGAGTATGTGAGGTGTGTTTTAGACCCGTGATGAGTATGTGGGGTGTGTTCTAGACCCGTGATGAGTATGTGGGGTGTGTTCTAGACCCGTGATGAGTATGTGGGTGTGTTACCCTGCTCCAGATGGTTGTGGAGAGATCATTGTTGTAAAACACTAAATGAGCGGTGTTTTAGACCCGTGATGAGTATGTGGGTGTGTGTTCTAGACCCGTGATGAGTATGTGGGGTGTGTTCTAGACCCGTGATGAGTATGTGGGGTATGTTTTGTACCCTGCTCCAGATGGTTGTGGAGAGATCATTGTTGTAAAACACTAAAAGCGGTGTTTTAGACCCGTGATGAGTATGTGGGTGTGTTCTAGACCCGGTATGTGGGTGTGTTCTAGACCCGTGATGAGTATGTGGGGTGTGTTCTAGACCCGTGATGAGTGGGGTGTGTTCTAGACCCGTGATGAGTATGTGAGGTGTGTTCTAGACCCGTGATGAGTATGTGGGTGTGTTCTAGACCCGTGATGAGTATGGGGTGTGTTCTAGACCCGTGATGAGTATGTGGGTGTGTTCTAGACCCGTGATGAGTATGTGGGCTGTGTTTTAGACCCGTGATGAGTATGTGGGTGTGCTCTAGACCCGTGATGAGTATGTGGGGTGTGTTCTAGACCCGTGATGAGTATGTGGGGTGTGTTCTAGACCCGTGATGAGTATGTGAGGTGTGTTCTAGACCCGTGATGAGTATGTGGGTGTGTTTTGTACCCTGCTCCAGATGGTTGTGAGTGGTTGTAGAGAGATTGACGTGTTTTAGCCAGATTTCCGTGCTGTAGCTGTCGGACTTGAGCCTCTAGTTTAGAGATGACTCTACAAAACCAAACCATGGAGAAATTCATTAATAAAATATATTTAGTTAGTACACAAAAGGAAAACATATTATATATAATTTTAGCATTCATATTACTACCCATGTTACATATATTACACGTAAATATGATGAATTATACTAACAAACAAAAATAATTACATATTAAGAACCTTTTATTTGTATTAGTAATTATAATTGTTATAATTATGTACACTTCAAAACAAATATACCTTTATTTTTATAGACTTCCTAAACTTTATTTTATAATATGACTGGTAACACTTTACAATAAGGTTTCATTTGTTAACTATATTAGTTACAAGGAACGATTGGTATACAGCACTTATTAATTTAAGTTAATGTTAAGTTTACTAATACATTATGAAAATCAAATAGTGCATCTGTTAACATTAACCGGTGCACTATGAATTAACATGAACATTAATATTTTTATTAAATAACATGAACACAGGTTAATAAATGCTGTAAAGTATATTTCATTGGTCATTTATTGTTTCATTTCAAAATATTTATTGTTAGTTCATCTTAGTTAATGCATTAACAAATTAGATTATTGTAGTGTTTCCATAGGACTATTTTTCATTAATATATATGCTAAATATTAAATTTAACAATTACATTATAACATTTAACAATTAAATAATTAAATAGAATTGTTAAATATTACATTTATAAAATTTAGCTATAATTATACATTTCAGTGAAATAAAATAGTTGATATAATGACACTAATTTCAGATTTGCACTGAATAAATCTGAATACCTTTTCAGATCTGATATTTGTTCATTGGCATCAAAGAGCTTATTTTCAGTCGAGACCAACTTGTCCTGTTAGGAAAGAAACAGCTGAATAGTTTGTGCACTTCTATGTACTATGTGTATCATGATGTCAGATAAAACATCTCTCACCTTCGCTCCCTCGTGCTCCCTTCTCAGTGAATCATACTCGTGAAGGAGCTGCAAAAGAAACAGTGCACATCACATTGACCTTTCTGGCCAAATATAACAGCATAAGAGAAGTGTAAAGGATCTGCTCCGCTCACATCCTCTAGCATCTCGTGTTCTTTCTTCAAGCGGGCATCTTTCTCATCCACCTCCTTACAGGCGTTCTGCACGGCCTCCTCCAGCTGATGCAGGCGGTTCTTCAGTTTGGTCACAGTGGCGTCTTTCTCACGGCTGCTGTGTTTGGTTTCATCTAACCGCTGCTGCAGGGCCTGGACTGTGGCGCTGGCCGCGTCATATCGCTCTGGCCATGCACCCTGGACAACAAACATGTAGACTTCAGGTTAGCATAGGGTTGGGTATCGTTTGAATTTTATCGATTCCGATTCTTTTCGATTCCAATGTGATTAGATAATGATATCAAGCATTTATCCCGTGTCTCTTTTTAGCAAACCATTACGATATATTTTAGTATGCAGAGAGACGTTCTGAAATGTAATGCATTCATACATGCATGCACAGTTTGCAGCTTTAATCACCTTTAATCATGATTAACTGACGACAGACTCAGATGCAGTCTCTGTGTGCTTATTTCGATGACGCGATCAGAGCGTGCGCCGTGAGCACAGTGATGACAGGACAGTTTGTTTTACTGACACAGCGAACAGCATCTCGTTGGGCTCATTTGTGCTGATCTTTTCTCGCCTGGCGCTGAGGCAAAGCTGCACTGCGCGGCCTGAAAAGTCTCGTATGTGGATGCAAAAACACACCGGTTCAGTTATTAAAGGCATTTCTTGTCAAGAAAACGGAAAACAGTATAGCATGGCCAATTTAGATCAGCGGTGGCACTGCTGCACGGATGAACATCACAACATTGTGATCGCACACCTCAAAGGTTGAGGAATGAAACAGACAAATCATTTTAATTTAGGAATAGAATCATTGGTGTTTGAATCATGTTCGCGATCTTTAACGATCTATTAAATTAACGCCACGTTGGTGGTGACACTTTGCAACATGTTTAGCTATCACAGATCTTATACTTAGCTTTTTGGCTACTGAACGCAAATTAAGGCAAACTTTGAGGCTTAGATTAGCGAGCAAGGTCCTGGCAGATCACTAGGTCACACCCCTCACAGATGAAGAAAAAACATAGGAATCGATAGGAGGAATCGAAATTTTAATTTGACAACAAGTATCCGATTCCTGACCTTAAGTATCCGATTCTGGAATCGGATTCTGGATTCCCAACCCTAGGTTAGCATGGTGTTTCAACCACATTTCAACCATGCTTCCAGTCATTCATGATCACTGTTATGATTTTAAGTTATTTTAAAGAGATTTCTGAGGTTACAGGTCAGGTAGCAATCCTTGAAACGAACACCTTTAAACAATGATAAATATTAGTGTACAAATGTCTCCAATATGACAAATAAAGAATATCTAGTAATGCATATGTCGCGATAGTATATATCAATTATGAACGAATATGGATAAGTTTTTGGTGATATATTACACTGATAATATAATTAAAAATAATTATATTTACATAAAATGAATATCAAACATTTTAGTCGATCGTACCTCTGTCATCTGCCTGCTCTGTGGCACCTTAGCATCCTCACACACACACACACACGCACACAGAGCGGACAGCGACAGGTGAAGAGAACAACCCACTGCGTATAAAGTGTTTAGACATACAGCCAGTTAGGAACAAGTCCCAATAATTTGGTTTCAAAGAATCAGCTCCGTGTGAACATTTTGTCTTTTGCAATGAGAGGAGAGAAACGTGAATGAGCTATTGACTTTGTTTAAAAAACAGTCAACGAAAAGAGGCAACACAACCTCAAAATCTCACTTAAACATAACCATCCCACCCAGTTTTTCAATCTGGCAACACAACGGCTGAGGAGAGGTTCCAGACAGTTATCTGTTAGATGCCTTCCGACAGTGTAAATATAAAGTGACAGCGAAATGGCGACACTCACAGATAGCGTAATCGCCTAGAAAGAGATGCAGCCATTAAACACCTAAAAAAACCAGCTTTTAAAAATATTTCAAACTTTTTATTCTTAAGAATAAAATGTTCTGTTATTTTAAAGAGACTTGCATTATTACATATCATACTGTAATTATATAATCAGTGAAATAAAACTTAAATGACAATAAATATTAGTGTACAAATGTCTCCAATATGACAAATAAAGAATATCTAGTAGGGATGCATATTATCGGATCGATATCGGCATCGTCCCAATATGACAAATGATGCCGATATGTCTTGCCGATAGGAGGAATAGGTTAACTCACATGTGCTAAGGATGTGCTAACGATTAGATCACGTCAACAGTGTGACACATTTTTGAAGCAACGTTTTGCCTGAATGATGATTAGATTCACTGCTTTGGATCGCTGCATTTAAACTGAGAATACATGTACAGAATGAAGCGTTTGGTGTGTTCCTGTGGCTCAGTGGTAGAGCATTGCGTTAGCAGCGCAAAGATTGTGGGTTCAATTCCCAGAGAACACATACTGATAAAAAAAATAAAAACAATGTATTTTCGAAAAAGCGAATATAAGTCGCTTTGGATAAAAGTGTCTGCTAAATGCATAAATGTAAATGTAAATGTATGACTTTTATTTCTACATCTTTAGCATCTAAAGTTAATCTTTCTTCAGGCTAATAATTTATTGAAACTACATGTAATCTGATAAATATATTATATATATTATTATTACAAATGATTATGTTATAAAATATCAAAATATGAGATACTATATCATAATTATGACAAAAAATGTATAATTGTGATGGTCAAAATTGAACTAAAAAGTCATAATTATGACATCAGAAAGATAGATAAAAGAGGCAGACTATGATGTAAGAATATGGAAATATGAGATCTTAAGTCATAATTATGACAAACAAGTTATATATAAAATTGACATCAAAAATTGCAACTACGACTAAAAAGTAGAAAATTATGAGATAAAAAGTTATTATGAAAGTAAAATGTAGTAAGTACAACATAATTACGAGATAAAAATCTAATTATGTTATAAAAAGACATTTGAACTTCCATTCTAACCGATCTTGATATTCTTCATAATAATTACCTTGTTAGGTTGCTATGAGGTTCTAAGTGGTTCCTAGGGTGTTTCTAGGGTATTCTGGGTGGTTGCTAGGTCATTGCTATACAGTTGCTAGGAGGTTGTGTAAACTTTACACAGTAAACATTCCGGATAGCTTTGAGATGTGAAGTTAAATGTTTGTTTCAGTGAAACAACCCATTTAAAGCACTTGTATATCATTTAAACAATTTTGCTGACTACAAGCACAATTGCCACGTCCACATTCGAGTCTCTCGTACACAAGCCGCTCATGTATTTCCTGTTTTAGATGGAGGCGGTGACTCATACCAGCTGTCTCTCCAAGAGGTGGTTTTTGATCTCCAGCTCTCGGATGCGTGTGCTCGCCTCCGTTAACGCTCGTTCCAGGTGTTGACATCTGCCAAACGATGATCAAAGACACAATCAGTCAGAGTTCATCGATGACAGAGTGTTTATGGTGTGTTAAACACCAGACACCAGATGTCACTGTGCTGATACAAACAACAGACTGAAGACAAAGTCAAATATATTTCAATATAGCACATTAGATCAACTGGCTATTAGTAAGCTGTAGTGGTGTAACTATACACTCGCGATTTGGTTCTATACGTGATGATACGCTAAAATGTTAAAACAGAGTTAAAAAAAAATTTATTACTTCGATATAGTTAATAAAAAGTACAGTTCATTAAGCAGAATATAAATATTCTTGACTGAATGTTAAAAAAACAACTGATAAAAACGTAACCCACACGACTGCAGTCCATCAATTAACATTGTGAAGCCAAACGCTGCATGTTTGTAAGAAACACATTTATCATTAAGACATTATTTAGACTAAAATGTGGCTCAGTGGTAGAGCATTGCGTCAGCTGCGCAAAAGGTTGTGGGTTCGATTCCCAGGGATCACACATACTAATGATAATGTATAACCTGAATGCAATTGTAAGTCGCTTTGGATAAAAGCGTCTGCTAAATGCAGAAATGTAAAATAAGAGTCCTCTATCCACAATTGCTTTCTCCAGTGGCGTCTTGTTTGAATCAGGTGAGAAATATACACAGATAAACCACTGTTTACAAGTGAAAACAGTCCAAAACTGTTCTAAACAACTGTGTGGGTGGATGTTGATGTGAGAGGACACCAGGAGATGGACTTATTCACTGGAGGAAGCAATGTTATGGATTATGAACTCGTATTTGGCCAGAAGAGACCGTTTTAAGACTAAATGTCTTCTTGATGCACTCGTTTCTTCCAAACACATAGCTTTTTACTTAAAAACATGTTAATTGATGGATGGAGTGGTGTGGAAAATTGTGATGTTTTTATCAGCTGTTTGGACTCTCATTCTGACGGCACCCATTCACTGCAGAGGATCCATTGGTGACCATGTGCTGAAATACGAATTGAAATAAGCTATAACAAACAAAACATCGTATTTTATTGCATTTCTTAACTGTATGTTTTATCAGAATTATTAAAATGTTTTTGTCATTCTAAATTATGAAAACTGCCGACAGCGTGGCTTTTGTATGCATTTACACAGAACTATACTCAAACTGCGATCGCTTGTGGAGATAATAAATCATTAATTTTGATAGAGATTTATTTAGATGTTTATTGGTGAAATAATGGTTCTATAGTAAATGTTAAATTTAGTGTGTTTCAAACGAGTGAATCTTGTATAAAGTTACATGCGGTGGCGTGGGAGCTTCTCCTGAGTGAACAGTGTGTGTGTGTGTGTGTGTGTGTGTCCACTGCTCCAGGTGTGTGTGTGTGTGTGTGTGTCCACTGCTCCAGGTGTGTGTGTGTGTGTGTGTGTGTGTGTGCACTGCTCCAGGTGTGTGTGTGTGTGTGTTCACTGCTCCAGGTGTGTGTGTGTGTGTGTGTCCACTGCTCCAAGTGTGTGTGTGTGTGTGTGTGTCCACTGCTCCAAGTGTGTGTGTGTGTGTGTGTGTGTGTGTGTGTGTGTGTGTGTGTGTGTGTCCACTGCTGTGTGTGTGTGTGTGTGTGTGTGTCCACTGCTCCAAGTGTGTGTGTGTGTGTGTGTGTGTGTCCACTGCTCCAGGTGTGTGTGTGTGTGTGTGTGTGTGTGTGTCCACTGCTCCAGGTGTGTGTGTGTACTTGATGGGTCAAATACAGAGAACACATTTCACTGCTGGTTATACTCTGTATAATTGTGTATGTGACAAATAAAAATATATATATATTTATTTATTTTTCAAAACCAATATCCGATTATGGTAAAATGCTTAAATATCGGGAAAAATATCGGTCAACAGATACATCATTCGATCTCTAATGCTACATTTATCAGAATCTGTTCTCATGAAGAAACAAACTCATCTACATTTTGGAAGGATTTATTGTAACAATATATCGTTTTTTCTTATTAAATGTAATTATGTAATCTGAAACACTGCTGGAACAGTATGAATTCATTCTATGTAGTGTGTCTCACCTCTCAATCAAGATTTGGTTGCTTTTCTCCACGTCAGGAGGCAAATTCCCCAGATCCAGCTTCTCCTTCAAGGCACTGATCTCAGCCTCATAGTACGCTCTGAGGTCCGCTATGTGACGGGAATGTTTCTCTCTCAGGTTTTGTCTCAATCTAGAAAGATTAGACAAACGTTAAGTTAGTGTGGCAGCACTAGAACATCAGATATGTGGATATACCAAATAACATTGGATAGGTTTCAGTAAAGCACTGAAATATAAATCAGCATCTTCAGCTACACAGTTCAAGAGTTTCAGGTCGGTAAGATCTTTAAAGAAGTTTCTTCAACTAACCAAGGCTGCATTTATTTGATCAAAAATACAGTGAAAACAGTAATATTGTGAAATACTGTTACAATTTAAAAGAACTGTTATTTATTTGAATATATTTTCAAATTTAATTTATTCTTGTCATCAAAGCTGAATTTTTAGCATCATTACTCCAGTCTTCAGTGTCACGTGATCTTCAGAAATCATTCTCATATACTGATTTGTTGCTCAAGAAACATTGCTGATTATTAGTAATGCTGAAAACCTTGTGCTCCTTTATATTTTTATGGAAACAGTAATACAGAGTCACTACCTAGTTAAGTACTTAGTATTAGCCATTGTACTTACATGAAACAAAATGTACTTACCATGTTAATAAGTTATGGAACAAACTGTAATTACAGTTTGTGATTATATAGATATAATAGGCAGCTACTGTAACACATATGATACAGACCGAGTCTGTTACACAGATACTTATGCAACCAAAAGATTGTTACATATGTGTAGCAGATTTTATACAACGTAGTTATAAATGTAAGTACACAGACTTAAGCTACTTAAAGTGTATCAAGATTGTACTTAGTGTACTTCATGTGTATCTATACTGTACACCTTAGTTTGATTTAACCCACCAGTACACAGCTTAAATACATGTAATACCTTTCTAATTACATTAAAATTACAGAATATTACACAGGCATAAGCTACTTAAAATAAAGTGTATCAAGATTGTACTTAAGTGTACTTCATGTGTATCTATACTGTACACCTTAGTTTGATTTAACCCACCAGTACACAGCTTAATTACATGTAATACCTTTCTAATTACATTAAACTTACAGAATATTACACAGGCATAAGCTACTTAAAATAAAGTGTATCAAGATTGTACTTAAGTGTACTTCATGTGTATCTATACTGTACACCTTAGTTTGATTTAACCCACCAGTACACTGCTTAAATACATGTAATACCTTTCTAATTACATTAAAATTACAGAATATTACACAGGCATAAGCTACTTAAAATAAAGTGTATCAAGATTGTACTTAAGTGTACTTCATGTGTATCTATACTGTACACCTTAGTTTGATTTAACCCACCAGTACACAGCTTAAATACATGTAATACCTTTCTAATTACATTAAAATTACAGAATATTACACAGGCATAAGCTACTTAAAGTGCATCAAGATTGTACTTAAGTGTACTTCATGTGTATCTATACTGTACACCTTAGTTTGATTTAACCCACCAGTACACAGCTTAAATACATGTAATACCTTTCTAATTACATTAAAATTACAGAATATTACACAGGCATAAGCTACTTAAAATAAAGTGTATCAAGATTGTACTTAAGTGTACTTCATGTGTATCTATACTGTACACCTTAGTTTGATTTAACCCACCAGTACACAGCTTAAATACATGTAATACCTTTCTAATTACATTAAAATTACAGAATATTACACAGGCATAAGCTACTTAAAATAAAGTGTATCAAGATTGTACTTAAGTGCAGCTGTGTAACAGACTCTGGGAGCATCGGTTATTATATCTATATAATTACAAACTGTAATTACAGGCTGTTCCATAACTTAGTTACATGGTAAGTACATTTTATTTCATGCAAGTACAACGACTACTAATAAGTTCTTAATTAGGTAATTACTCTGCATTATGACACCTTAAAATAAAGTGTTACCATACATTTAATCATTTAGCAGATGCTTTTATCCAAAGCGACTTACAAATGAGGAGAATAATAGAAGCAATCAGACCATTGAGAGAGCAACAGTGTACAAGTGCCATGACAAGTCTGTTAGTCTAGCACTGTACACGTAGCTAGGTTTTTACTTTATAGTAGAATAGAATAGATAAGTGTTAGTATTAGTTGGTAAGGTGCTGGTGCACAAAATATGTGTCTTTAGTTGTTTTTTGAAAATGGCTAAAGACTCCGCTGTACATTTCTTTTCAGGATTCTTTGATGAACAAAGTTAAAAGAACAGCATTTATTGGAAACAGAAAACTTGTAAAGTTATAAATGTATTTACTGTCTTTTTTGATCAGTTTAATGCATCCTTGAAGAATAATTTCTTGCATTAATTTCGTTTACAAATATTATTTTGAATGGTGGTGTTAGACACTGTTTGTCTAAAGACAGTGAGGAAGTTAAAAGGCAATAATGCAGTTTTGCATTAATTATTTTATATAGTGATAGTCCACTTTTTCCCATCTTTTTCTACTTCCAAAAACATCTGATGTATCCTTCCCATAAAAGCCATATGGGAAGGGAAAATAATAATGATCAACAGTTTTTGATCGTTATGCATTTTTGGTGTCAGGTTTTTAATGCATCACAAACTTTGTAAGTTCAAAAGAACAGCATTAACTTGAAATAGAATCGTGAGTAACATAATAAATGTCTCTTTTGATCAGTTTAATGCAGCCTTGCTGAAAAAATGTATTAATTTCTTTAAAAAAAGAAAGAGAAGGGAAAAATAATGACTAGTTTGTTATGCATTTTTTATGACCAAGCTTTTCAAAATAATGTTTGACTTTACTGTGCTGTAAATGTGATTTCATGTTAACTTTAGTGGGATTTTCACGACTCTTACAGCGAGAGAACAACCGGGTCCTCCAGCGAGGTCGTCTGCTCCAGTTTCCCACTCCCCGTCTCTGGGCAGCTTCTGTTGGGCTTGTACATCTCCCGAGCAGACGGTCCTCTGGGCTGTACGGTGACCGTGGCAGTGTGGCTGCCCTCATCCTCACTGATGGCCTGGTTTGCTCTCATCGCCGCCGGGGAGGGAGACGTCCGGTCGGGTGCCTGCTGTGCAGACAGACTGCTGGCGTATGACATGCAGTCGGTGTCACTGTGGCTGCGCAGGGCCATGGAGTCGGGACTGTGGACCTGCGCAGGCGGACTGCTGAAGTGGGAAGGCGACGTGAAGCCTGACGTGCGATCCGAGTGCTTCACATGCACCGTGGAGTCCAGAGTCAACACCTGGGTGAGGGAGAAACAGGTGAGACGCTCTGCTCCTTAATTAATGCTTGTGTTAATTGGCTCTGCTCTGACCTGAGGAGACAAGGTGGATGAGTTGATTAAGGAGTCCCATTCGTGGCCTTTGGGATCTGCTCTCTTGCTCTGGTAGATCTCCCGCAGAGACAGACGGTTCTCATCTGGAGTCTGTGTGCCACAGAACAACTACTTGATCATCAGTTTTTATTTAACCCTATGAAGCCTGCTGTATCATATTCACTATGCAAATATAAGGCTTTTAAATGATGTACATGATCAAAACTTCTCTGAAAAGCCTGTTGCACACAATTTACAACATGACTTCTGCCGTCTGATTGATAGTTTATACTTTAAAGAAAGCAAAATGCTTTTTATTATGATTGTAAAAACATCAGGTTGTGGTTGACGTGTCTTTTTGCTGTGAAATCTTTACTGAATTTTAGAGCAAAATAAGAATAACTTTTACATTTTTCAGAATATTTCAAGAACACTTACTGGATTGAATCAACTTTGGTTTACTTGATTATCCATACATCATTTTTCAGAAAAAAATCATGTTCAAATATGATCCATCAGGCTTTTGAGAAACGTTACATTTGTTCATTATATGTTTTGAAACTATAGAGCTTTGATAATAAAACTAGGCATTTAAATCTCATCTTACTCGGACATATTATTGGAGAATTTCTGAATCAGAATTTCAAAATCTGACTTTTTGCCCATATAAATATCAGCATAATCCCCTTGACTATGAGCTCCATATTCTCACTACATCATACTATACTGTAACTTAAAACCAGTCAAACTAACCAAAACTTGTAGTTCTAACTGAAATGCAGAGTGACAGTGAAGGAATAAAAATAAATACAAATGTTTTATGATTAATTCATGTGAATTATACTATTGTCACATTACTCTAGGATAACATAGCTTTTGTTTTGATGCAGTTAAGATAATAACACTGATACTTTTTAGTTCGTTTCTCCTAGAGACTAAGTGAATAACATTTTACCTGCATTAGGAAAAAGGAAGCACTTTCACAGTTGTCAGGTAGAGGACGGTATAACTCACTCTCATCCAGTTTCCAGTAAGACAGGCCTAGAAAATCAAAGGAAATATGAATATATATATATGCACAGTAGTTTCACAATAATCAGAAATGACTCCAATCTAAAGCCCTTATTGAAAACCTCTTCACATGTAACATTAGGCATTATAATCTCCATTGCACCTCTCCTGTGTGCTGTTGAACAGACAGCGGAGCTTGATTCTCAGTGAAATGTGTTACCTGAGGCTTCAGACAGCAGACTGTCACTTCTCTTTAGAGGCAATGGATTCATGGAGGCTGTGCTGCATCCACGCTGAGGGAAAAGAAACTCAGAAAGCTATTTTAAATGCACACAGAGGCTTCTAGGAACATTTACAGTAATAAGCTGAACAGTGATGCTTCATCTTGTCTCTGAAACAGCTAATTATGCATAATTCAACCGGTTTATCCAAGCTGAATGACAGAAATTTTGACCAAATCTGACATTTTCTGCTTTTAAATTTAGAAACTGGCATGATACAAATATTGTCAAAGATATTTTACAATAGAAATGATGGAATGATATTTGAAAGAGTTTACTGCTTCAATTAGTAAAAAAAAATATGCTTCGTTATTCTATACATAGATGATAAAAAATGCATTCAATACTCTTTCTCTGTCGGTGTTTTTGTCTTTGGGCCCAGGAGGTCAGGGTTTGACTAAACATACAACACAAAACAGCTGGATCTCTTAATGTGATAAAACAATTCAACAGAGTTCATTATAACCAGTGGTACTTCAGTGCTTTTATACTACTTTCAGTAATATTACTATGTGCTGTCAATTTTATTAGTTTTTTTTTTTTTTTACAAATATTTCTAAATGGTTGTGATTATTTATTATTATTAATGTAATTATTGTTATAATATACATTACAATTACCACAGTTAATTCTATTTCGGTTTTGGTTTAATTTAAATTAGTAATTTTGGTTAGCTGCCAAGGCAAAAAAAAAATTAATAATATTTGAAATTAGCT
>CM050435.1:21917654-22187654 GCA_027564155.1 Gymnocypris eckloni scoliostomus
GTCAAGTAGAACTAAGAGAATAATCGAAAAAAGAGTTTATAAATCTGCGGTCAACAAATGAGAAGCTTTTAATCTCCCAGAAGTTTTCAACCAAAATAAAAGCTTGCTGCTAATTTTTGAATTAAGAAATTTAGACAGCTTTAAATAAATGTATTATAAATTGTACAGTTGCACTGTAACATACACGTATTCTAGGGCTGGGCGATATATCTCATGCGATATGCATGCGCATCTCGTCAGTAAAGCTGGTTCCTTGATTAGCGGTAAACCTCCGTCACCTGTTTTCAGATGGAGCGGCAGTTAATACACAGAGTCGTAGTTCACTGACAAGCTACGCAATAGCGCGTTTATTATCGAAGGCGATTCATCTGCGATTATGAAAGCGATATTGCGTAGCTTGTCAGTGAACTACGGCTCTGTGTATTAACTGCCGCTCCATCTGAAAACAGGTGACGGAGGTTTACCGCTAATCAAGGAACTGGCTTTACTGATGAGATGCGCATGCATATCACCCACGATATATCGCCCAGCCCTAACGTATTCTAATATTTAGTTTAAATACACATATTTAATTTTACTGTGAAACATTATTTCAAAAGTAATATTTATTATTTTGCTTTATATTTTTACCTTGTAGACTGTAATAATCATTATAAAAATAATAATTATTATTATTTTATAATCATATATAATTACATTTTTAAAAAGCACACAAATTGTGCTACAAACATTTACAACAAACCCAGAGCTATTTATTTTTTTACAACTGCATTTTACATTTCAATCACCATGTTTATCAACATAATAATAAAACAAATATTTTTATTATAAATATTTGTAATTACAAGAGCACATATATATATTTATTTCCCCAAATCATGCAGTCTTAAAGGCACAGTTCACTCAAATTTTTTTTTTTTTATAATTTACTCACCCTCAAGTTGTTCCAGTATGAATTTTTTCTAGTTGAATGCAAAAGAGGTTATTTTGAAGAATGTGTGTAACCAAACGGTAGCTGGTACCCATTGACTTCCATAGTATGGGGAGAAGAAAATAACTATGGAAGTCGATGGCTACCATCATCTGTTTGTTTACCAACATCCCTCATAATATCTTTTTATGTGTTCAGCAGAAGATAGAAATTCATACAGGTTTGAACAACTTGAAGATTTTCATTTTGGGTTAACTATCCCTTTAAAATCAAGCCAAACGCACAGCGTATGTTTCAAGCCTTAGAGTTGTTGTTGTGGATTTAAAGCAGCTTATTTACAGCCTCTTTGTGAAGAAAAAATGCACTAGACATCACATGATAAACAGACCTTATTTTGTTCGAAATGTTGCATGCTGGTGTGGTGGAGGGTCTGCTTTCCCCTTCTGTGGCCTGAAGGAAGCCCTCGGGGTGGGACGCGGAGCGCTCCTCTTCGAGGAGACCCGATACAGTGTCCTCAGAGGAGACGATGGACGCCTCGCTCTCCTTCCCGCCGTTGGCACTGATCTGGTCGTGGCTCAAGGCCACAGAGCTGGACACGTCCTCAGAGATGCTGTCATCTGTGGACATGCTTACACAGCCGTGGACAGAGACCGCGTGCGAGTGCTGTTTAAAATAATGAACAGGATCTACATCAATCAAACCAACAAATATTTCATAAAAGTAAACACTTATCCAAAGCTAGAGCTCAAACCTGCATCATTCCAATTACCAACCCAGATCTTTAACAAATAAGCCACCTATCCAAAAAAAATAAGTCAATATTTATTTACCTACGCATATGTTTGAGCTCATATTAAATTAATAATTTCAAAAGAAAAAAAACTTATGGGTAGTGTTTAAAAATACTTGAAATTGTAACTATTCATTCAAAAATATTTGAACCTAAAGTCATGATGTTGAGAAAACATTCATGTTATCCTTTGTGAAAACGAAATATACTTCTGCATATTCTTAAAAAAGAGAACTTATTACAGAAATATTATACTTTCTTAAAAATACTTAAGTTAAATTTGTTACATGAAAATGTGTTATAGTTTAAATTGATCTTAAATGCAACTAGTTTACTTTAGAAAACTTAGGTAGGACTTAAGTACATCTTTATTGACCGGTTTCACAGACAGAGCTTAGACTAAGTCAGGATTAGGCCATAGTTTAATTAAGACATTTAAGTAATTTTTATAAACATGCTTAGAAAAAAACATTACTGGTGTGCATCTTAAGACAAAACAAAGGCACTGATATATTTTAAGATCAGTCAGTGCAAGTTTATTTCAGTTGAAACAGCTCAGACTCATATTTTAGTCTAGGACTAGGCTCAAACCTTGTCTGTGAAACCGGGGGTATATAATTTCATAATTGCTAATATTGTCTTTGAAATATGGTTAAAATGTACTGCTGAATGCTGCAAGCATTTATTGTAATCTGAAATTTGTCATTTTTCATGTCATTTTGAAAATGTAAATATTTAAATATAATCGTTATTACAAATTTGTAATAATTAAGTTGGAATTTAGTTCATTAAATGTAAGACAAACTACACAAATGATAATCAACTACATTGCATGTTAGTCAACACATCAAAATAAATCAAAAAGACAAAATATTATTAAAACACAATGACTTAAAAGGTAAAACATTAATTTGACATTATTACAAAGTGTGCTTAAGTGTGTTCAGAAACAATCATTAGTGCCTCTCTTTAAATCCACTTAAGTGGCCTTTTATTTCATTAATATTATATTATATTATCTGCAAGTACAGTTTTTAGAAATATACTTAGATTTGAAGTACACTACAAGTGCACATTCACTACAATTAAGCCCACTTCTTTTCACAAGAGGTTTGCTTACTAATCATTTCACATTAATACAATAACAGTCCAGATGCCTAATAGAAGCAGGAGATGAAATCTACAGAACCAGGAGTTTGAGCTACATTAAACTGATGTTATAAAGGCTCATTATCAAAACTTCAACTAAGAAAAGACAATTAAAGCACTGTGTCTTTTTTTAAATGACCAGCTAAAGGCATAAACAAAGACCCAGCTGACAGACTGTCATGACTTCATGGGCACATCTGGTAAATTCATAGTTTACATGCAGTCACACAACAACAGATATATTCACACAACAGTCATTCATTGTTATGAGCTGGGAAGGAGAATAACAGTAAGTTATCAGAGCCGATAAAGCCAGAAGCGCTCACGTTTACTCGTCAGATCAGTACACAACACACAGCTAATCTGGCAAACTACAAACCCAGCCGGTGGTGTGTTTTATCGCATAGTTACGCGAATAGATGTCAAGCAGGCTCATAGATGTGGACATGCAGCAAAACACAGACTCGCCATGGCGCTTCCTGTTCGCGCGCGCGCACGCACACACACAGCACGCATCACCTCTGCAGCTGCATCCCATCGCTCCAAACACATTTACCATGACATTAGCCCCCAAGTACCGTGTCACTTACTTGTAACTTTTTATCATCACTTGTTCTCCCATTTTGACATTTCCTCATGCGCCGCGCGCACTCTCTCTTTCTCCTCATCTGTCACTGACTGCTTCTCGCTCAACCTTCCAACGTTCCAACGACGACACACTGCGCCGCGAGACGCCATTGGTTGAATGAGTTCGAAAGGCGTCACTTGATTGGCTAGCACAAACAGTGACGTCACTTCGGGCTCTGTGATTGGCTCCTTCGCAGGATTTTGTGCATTTTAAGGGCACAATAGAGGTTCTGATTGGTTCTCTTTTGTGTAACCCGGCCGCTATCGGCTTGTGTGCTCCGAAGAAACACTTTGGAAAAATAAAACTAATAATAATAATAACAATAATTAAGGGAAATGCTTATGTTGTATTTCAGTCAATAATAAACAAATAAATAATTCATTTTCCTTAAAGAAAATTTAGCTTTTGTAGAACAAATTTTATTATTTTATATTTTTACCCAAGATTTCATGAACAATGTAAATAATGAAATGAATAAACAATCATATTTTTGCATTATTTTCTTTTGTAAAATAACTGCATTACTGCAGTCATGAAAATCACTTTTTGAGTATAATTCGAATTTTAAAAAACACTCAGAAATTACACCATGCGTTACAATACTGTGAATACTGTTTTAAAAAAAAGTGTTTAATTGTAACAATGCAGAAATTTCCTATGATCTAAAATATGATTATATTTAATTTTAAGAAGACTATTTTTAAATGTATTCTTATTTTTAATTTGAATTATTTCACTTGGGGTAAAAACAGAATTCACAGTAATAATAAATAAAAAGAATATACAAAAGTCAATTTGCAATTATAAACTATATTATGGCATTATTTTAAAACATGCAAAGGTATTATTACACAGTATAGCCTTAAATAATTAACCCGGTGACCATTGTTTCTTAATAAATATGGTTTCTTCTTCAAAGGATAGGAATCTTTTTCCTTTAGTATGTATTTTATTTAGGGCACTCATCAAACCAGGTTCAGTTTTATTCTACTAATACTGTAGTAAGTCTGATTTTTGTTGTAATATATTCTCACTGTGGTAATGTATGAAAGATTAGCAATATTGTAAAACAATAAACAAAAGTGTTTCATACACAATGAATGTCATTTATTGACAGATATACAAAATTCAAAAGAGTGACCTGTTTTGTCTTTACATGAAAATACATTGTATTACACAAGGTAATAAATACAAATAAAGACGAAAGTAATGGCATCACTATAATACTTTCAGTATCTCCCCAATGAAAAGAAACCTCACCGATCCATTACTGCGTCCAAAGAAAAAACACCTGACCTTCTCCTAAAAGCACAAACCTAGTCTAACCTATAAAAGCCATGCAGGTTCTACTGTTCATCCGTTTGCATGCACTTTCTTAAAGATACTATGTGGTCAAAGAAAATGAAATGTATAAAAAAACTCAAATGGCAACAGTTCCGGATCTCTTGCATTTATAAATCAGAAGATATATTCTCTGAACGCTGCCTTATTCCCTCCAAACCGCAGATGAAAAGCGCAACTGGTAACATAGATCTCCGTGTTTTGATTGTTTCTCCTCTCACGGGAAAGGCATGCATGACTCCGTGTGACAGTTCTTTCAGCCGTATGAGAGAACGCTAGGATCTGGCGTTTCTCTCTGTCTCTGCCAGACACTCTCGAACAAGCCCTCTGGCATGAATGATACCTACAACACACAAAACCATGCTGATCACTTTCCAAGACGCATTGAGTTTAGCATGAGTGCATCTGACTTGAAGTAGATGTCCACTAACCTCGTTTAAGTCGCTCCATGGCACTTTTACTCCCTGCATATGTAGGCCGTATCTCTTTCCCCAGCTCTTCAATGATGGCGAGGAGTTCAGCGTATTTACTCTGAGGTACTTGGTTCCCATTTGGACCCTAAACATGAAAAAAAATATATAATATTCTATTACTATTTTGTTTCTGTTAGGATAGAATGAGTTTTAAAGTATGAGGCCATTTAGTTTTCATTTTGCATTTTAATAGTTTTGTTTTTATATTTATTAATATAAATATAAAACTATAGTTTTATACTATAACTATATTACTATAGTTTTAGTTTTTTAATTATATCAAGTTGACAAGTTCATTAATACTTTATTTCCTGTTTTCATTTTAATTTCAAAATGTTATTAATTTTATTTTTGTCAATTTTATTAGTTTGTGTTTTAATATGTCTGTCATTTTTATTTTATTTTATTTTTCCTTATTTCAGTACATCAAGTTTGTTATTTTATTTTAGTAAATCAACTAAATTAATATGGTTTTCTTAACCATTTTAATTAGGTTTTGCTTTTAATGTTTTCCGTTTTTATTTTCATTTTTAAATTAAATGTTTTTGTCATTTTTATTAGTCTTTAAATTTGTCTACATAGTTTTTGTTTTAGTTATTTTTGTGAATCAAATTTAAACCAAATAAATATAGTTTTTATTAATATTTGGAAGAACCAGTGATTTGGAAGAGTTTTGGTAATTTTGTTTGTTTTAGTGTTTTCAGTTTTTACTTTAATTTTTGCAATTTAGTTTTTATATTTCATTATTTTGTAAAATTGTATTTTTTTATACATCTACAGTTTGTGTTATTTTAGTACAACAAGTTAAACTGAATCAAAGCTGAAATCAAATATTGTATTTGTAAGTGTTAGTTAACTATAATAACGAAGCATACCTGTGGGAAGCCCAACGAAGGCGGCCCGAAGTCATTTAGAAAGGGCTTGTATGTCTGTATTGTTGCCATTGAAGATGGAGAAGGAATGTTTCCTGTTAAAGCAACAATACACATCATTAACTGTAAATACATTTCAAGACAGATGAGCATTTGTGCAACTGATCTTTCGTCTCAAAGCCTCTCAGTTACCCTTGTGACAACTAGCCCCGGCCTTCGCTCTGTGTAATAGCACCCTCCGCCACAAGGTGTCCCCAAAGAGCAATAAAACAGCACGTCTGAATCCGATCAATCAACAGCCCAAGAGACAATCATGGAGGAAACGGCACGGGCTTGATCTTAGCCGCTAAAAGGATTCATTTTTATCCCAATCTAGCGGCCTCCACGCAAACCCACCCGGCCACGACGCGACGCGGACCCTTCTGGAAGAACCCAAACACGTACCTCACGCCGATATTTAGCCCTAGCGAAGGCGAGGAATGCGTTTTTTTCACTAGTAATAATGGCGGATGTGAAGGATCTGACCCTGTAGCGATCAGACTGGACAAAAACTACACGGCTTTTCCCCAGGTATTCTTTCTCACGCCAATTCTTACATTCGACCAAATACACTCAAGACCAAGAGTTTTCCGCGCTTTTTCGGCATACCTTGGTTCCCAGAAGTTCCCGGAAGGTGTTGATGGAGACTGGGTTTGTAAGACATACCTGAAGAGATAATAAATGAGAGAAATAAAATTGTCCCTAAAATCAGCGGAGCGTCCGTCTCAGACACTTTTTGTTTACAGCGGAGCAGCACCGGCAAACATGGCCGCGTCACTCCTCATGACACCCACACTGCTGTCCATCATCATCATCACAAAGAACTCGCGCAATTAACACACAATTCAGGAAAAAAGAACCGTCATCGGTGACAGCTGGAGAAGTTACAAAACCACTCATTTAACAAAAACACGGCTCGTTATCACGAAGATTTAACCCTTTTGAATAGGTTTTACTTGTAAGATTTTTTACCCAGTTTTAATAAAAATACACCTTTAACTTAAAAATGAGGGGAATGAATGATTTTTTTTTGCAAAGACATGATTAAAGCTCAAATTTCCCCAAGATCAAACATTTGCCATTTTAGAACCGAATGTGACCCTTTTAACCCAGATAAATGCATTTTTTTGTGATTTGCTGTTTTCTACAAAATAATCATAATTCATATGGTAAAGAACATTCTGTGAAAATGTAACCTTTATATCTTTAATATTGACTGAGTAAGGTCATGTCAAAGATTGAAATGATAGTGAAACTAATGGTAGAAATCAAACTTTGATGCTCGTTTTCTCATAATTGTTGAGACTTTAGCCTGGATTTCACAGAGAGGGTCACAAATACTTAAATCAAGCCGGATGAACAGATTCAAAAATTATTTAGTTGAGAACAATCTTTAATTAGATTTAAAGTGGATTATTATTTTAAAGCTTTTTACATTATGTATACTGAAATAAATGTTATTTTACATGCTCGTCTGGCTTTTAGAAATACACCAAATACTGAAAATAAAAGATTTAAAGTTTACCTACTAGTTTCCTTCTCGTTCATTCCTTACCACGCTGAAAAATAAAGTTAAATACACATTATGAATGCAAAAAAGTGGTTCCCTAAAGTAAAGACATTTTGAAATCGAGGTAATCCACAAGATTTATTGGTCATCTGCAAGAGGTAGAGATCTTGCAGTCAGTTAATTTTCCATAGATTCTTTGTACAACAAATCCATCAGTAGTGCAACTCGTGCAAGGATGAATGACATTGTCTTTAGAGTGCTGCGACATCTACAATTCAGCAAAAACATGACATTTCAGATATGCAACTATACATCGAGATATAGTAGAGACCAAGCCCGCATCAAACTCATACATTTACAGCAGAAATGAGGGTTTTGTCCCCAATAACACGAGTGATGGCAAATCATTAAAAGCAAGAAATAGAAAAACTGAGCAAAAGCACTGGATGCTGTGGCCTTCTATAGAGGACATCCCAGTTTACAATCACACGCGAACTGAAACGCTGGAAAGCAGTGAAAATCTGCTGACCCACTTCCGTAAACTAAACTAAATCCAAAGGGTTCGTCAAACCATGCAACGTCTCTGATCCAGTCTTTAGGGTTGGGTTTGCACTGCATGTTCCTGCTTTCAAATCAGGGACTGTATTAAGTGGTAAACAAGCAGCGTCATGCCCAAGACAAAGCTGAAGGTGGGGACAGATGGAGGTGAGACGAGAAAAAGAGACTAGATTGTGAGTAAGCCCTGAGCGCTGTCCTGTGTACACAGTAGTGTGTGTGACTTCATAAAGTCACGCATGTCGATGGAAAGCACAGGCCATGGTTTAGCAGACTGGAGGTTGTGAAAAGGAAACGGCCTGACCAAGTATCATCCAGTTTCGCCCCTCTCAGTGCGGTTTTCTGATGCGCAGAGCTCTGATTCTGTAGCTCCTTTGGCAATGAGTCCTCTTTGGACATGAACCCTGAAATATTAAATACGACACAAGCACGGTCTTCCTCGCTGCGTGCCGGAAGAGGGTGGCTGCTGGCTTACGATGCCACATCTGCCCTAAAGTGTTTGTGTCACGCTATGTGTTGACTGTGTGGCTGATGCTCTGCGGATGGAGTTGCTGCCACATTTGCTGCTGCTGCACGGCCAGCTGCTGAGACTGATCCGATGACGACAGGATGTTGATCAGCGGCGACACGCAGTTGGCAGGAATGATCAGACCTGAGAAGGAAAAAGAAAAATCTAACTTTTTTTAGGGCCCTATGAAATCAGTTTTATTTTTCCCCATGTTCTGCTTTTTTTTTTCCCCAAAATAAATATCATATATATACACACACACACTCGAGCATCATCACTGTCGGTCACGAGACTGTTCCCCTCTCGGACTTGAACTGATGGTAAGGACATTATTAACTGTCTTTACTTTCATTTTTAAAGCTGAAGCTCGCGATTAAAGAAAGGGGCGTTACATTTCCGACGCGGCTTGTGGAGTCTGTCCAATCACAATGCACTGTGCCAGATGGCCAATCAGAGCAGACCGTGTTTGTCGGAAGGATGGACTTCGAAGCGTTTGAGAGAGGCGGGGCTTAGAGGAACTACAATAATGTACAGTATTTGAAAAATAATGTGTTTTGAACATTAAAGCATGTCAACATTCTGTTAAACCAAATACACAAAATAATTATCTTTAAAAAAAGCACCATATGACACCTTTAAGTAAGCAATAACCATCTTTAAGCAATTGAAATTATGAGTCTTCTACAATAACTGTAAATTGTTTAATAAAATATACATTTTAGTGTTTTATTTTGTATGAAATTACATTTTTATTTTTCCCCAAGTTATGTTTTTTTTATTTTTCTGGATTCCATTTTAAATAGTTTAATAATTACATTTTAATGATCAGAAAGCATGTCTACTCAATTGAAACCTAATTTATTAATTGTTTTACATTAATCGGGACCTATGAAATGTTGACATTTTTTCCCAGAAATTCTGTTGTTTTATTTTTAAAACAAATTTATAAAGAGGTAATCAAATGAAGGTATAGCACATTAAATCGATTAATCTCTTAATTTAAAAGTGAAAAACAAAATTGGCAAATAGTGCTGCACAACAGAGGTTTACAGTTCAAATTATAACATGGGAGTAGTTAGAAGTACACTACTGTACAATAATAATGTATTTGTATCCGTTTGACAACCTACCCACAATTCTCTGCCCGTCCTCTGTTCTCAAACGTACAATCTGCATCTTCACATTGCTTCCGCTGACTGAGGCCAGCACGCCCTCCACCTTGGTCCACACACTGAGGACAGAGCCACAGAGGACATAGTATGTCCTGCACCGCAGCCCGATCTCACACTGTAGCCCCACCGACACTTTCTTACAGTTCCCTCGCCTGTCAAAAAGAGCGTTTCTCATGACAACATTTTCAGACTTCACAGATCAAAAGTGAAACTGCATGTTTGTTTCTATCTTCACTTATGAAACGACTTGAAAGAAGCACCAACCAGTACGCATGCGAGCAGACGTTAGCAGAGGAGTTGTACTGATCAATCCAGTGCTGCTTGGCATCATCAGAGAGGACCTATTTTGAGATGAGAAGGTTTAGAGACTGTACGAGCTGAGGAAATGACATGAAACAGTCAGCAGGATGCCAAAAGAGGCTGAAATTAACATACAGCAAGCACCAAATGAAAAAGCACATTTTAGATTTAGGATGTGGACTTATTTAAGTTATGTGGGTGTAATCTGCATGATAACATGACCCTCTTTATAGCGATGCAGAAGAGCATTAGACATGCAGCTGGGAAGCCTGAAACTCATGTGACGAACAATGCTGGTGTTAAACATTTGAAGATCAAATTTAAGATGTTGTGACCATGACTGTAAGTAGCCCAATGTGCTGCTTTAAACAGCAGATGTCTCAATCTCAAAGCAACTGATATAAAAAGCATGCTTTGATTTTGGGATATTTTTAAGGTGCTGTTTCACCTTGAGTCTAGCTAGAACAAGCTGTTTCACGTGACAAAATTAGGGTGTGACCATATGTCCTCTTTTTCCCGGTCATGTCCTGGCCAAGATTTCCATTTTTAGCTTTGTTTTCTTACTGACGTACATTCAACAGTCCTCACACATCGTGTGTGTGTGCATATTTGCATAGGTTTGATATTCTCTGTACATCCTGCGTCCTTGCATTCCACGCTTGGTCAATAATGAACAACGACTGAACCCTACTGGTCAACCTACTTTGGTCATATTAGCTTTAACAAGTATGAAAACAACATGAAACCTAAGCCTAAACATGGACATTTCAGGCAATTTAGAAATCTTGGCCACAGCATATCTAGGTAAAAGAGGACGTACGGTCACCCTATAATAACCAGTGAGATTTGTTGACAAAAAATATTGACTGAACTAATGGAAAATACATACAGCTGATAAAAAAAGGCTCATAGATGGTACAATTATAATTTGACCCCAATGATGAACTATAAAGAAAAATGCAATTAACCTACAGTAATTGAATACCTTTTTACTTCTCTTTTTGATGTCCACATAGGTCTCCAGTTTAACTTGTTTTCCTATATTTGGTCTGCACACCATAAAGAGTCTCTTTCTGGGATTGACCTCTTTTATCAGGATGGCAATTTTCTTGTTATTCCGCACCTTAAGATGAAACCGAATACTGTTAGGTTTAGTATTTCAATTACTTTAAAGTGGGGTGCATAAAGGGGAACTAAAAGCTTGTTCACCTGTACATAAAAGCCATCATCCGGTCCGTTCTGGTCAGCCCAGACGTGGGTGGCATCCTCCCATGACATTCCCCGCTCCACGCTCACCTGAAGACAGAAACCATTTTTGCCCATTAGCCAATTATGACATACATATAATCAATAATAATTGCATCATAATGATGCTTATAAACATGGACACATTTTACATACTGTATAGAGCTCCACATGCCCGGAGGTGGAATATCCTGGCGTCAAGAATTTCTTCACATCAACTTTCTTCACTTTCTCATCTCCAGAGCCCAAATCTGCAAAAAAAAAACATACATTAAAAAAAAAAAAAAACAGTGAACAAAATGAGCTTGAAAAAGGTTCTCACTACATTAAAATGCTGGCTAAATGAGCTTCAGGCAAAAAAAGTGAAACACTTTGGTTGAATTTGAGGTTTTCACAAAAACGAGTTCATTAAGCCTTCGCCTAGTGATCCAAATAGTAATTAAACAGCTAAAATTATCTTGGTTGACAAATTTGTATTGGAGTTTTGTGGCCAGTAGCCCAAGATTTGTTTCAATAGAACGTCCAAACTGAGGTCTTTATAACATGTAAGACTTCAGTCACGTTTAATCACTGTCTTACCTAAAATCCCCATATCGTATCTCCCACTCTTTTTGGCATTCTGAATGACAGCGCTCAAAGTGTCCGAGAAATACTGAAAGAGAGCATTCTGTTGATTGACCTCCATACCAAGAATCCGGTTCAAGAACTTCCCGATGTTGTTGTAGTCTATGAAAAATGAATAATTAAATACAAGTTATGTGGCATGAGAAAATGAAAACTTGAAAAATAGACCGGGGCACATTTTCTACTACAAGTTTAATACTTCACATGTTTTATTCAATATTTTCATGTTTAGAAACGTTGAACTAATACATAAATACATGCGATTTTGCTCATACAACAGCATTTTTTGTAATAATGTATTGAGCCAATAATACAAGTTAAATCTGTATAATGAATTAATGTCTATTTAGTCTTTGTGACAGGGCAGACATTCATCACCTTGATCACATCAGGCCAGCAAGTGATTCTAGTTTTTCTGAACTCTTCAAATGATACTTAAACTCTCTTAAACTTAACACTTTCTATGGTTTTAATTTGATCAGACTGAATTTAAGACATTAAAGACCAGCGGGCGCCCTGAACATTGTGTGAAAAGAAAAACTAAGAATGAAATTGACAGAAAATCGCTCACCTTTGTCCAGTGAGAGAACACCAGATCTGTCCTCCACATTTATCAGCCCCACTCCAATTAAACCATTGCGGATTTCTGAGAATTAAAAAAGAATATAATACAAGCCATTAAGTTAAACTTAAGTGGTTTTACAGTGACTGTTTCCTGTTATTAAAACTATCAACTGTACCTTTAAAGAAATTCCCATCAAAGTCAGCAGGTGGAGACACTAAAGGAGAGTCCAGATTGACAATAGACTTCATAACTATTTCCAGAGCGTTCCTGCCGTACTGTAGATGAGAAAAAGACATCAGCACACAGTCTAGCAACAACCACTGTTTCTATTTAACACTGACGGTGTGTGTAATCTAATCTTACTTTGTTGTCAAAGTTAAATCGGCTGAGATCCCTCGTCTCTGTGGCCCTTCTGTCTCCGTGCGTTAACGCCCCCTATTAGAGAAAGACAAACACAATTAGGCTCACAAAATTAAAACGGACCCCATTAGCGTGCAACGCGTGCATGGGGGACTTACCAGGCTTTCTAGACGTTTGGCAACAATTGAGGCGAATCGTTGCTCTCCAGCGAGTTCAGAGATGAGGAACACATAATCAGGTGCTGTGACCTGGTTGGATCTGTGTGTTCGACCTGTTTGCAAATAATAATTATAGAATATTATCCACATACAAAAACATAATATTAATAATGAATTCATAAAAATAAATACTATGTACCCACCAAACTGCTGAATAGCTCTGTCAGCACTCCAGGGCAGCTCTAATGTCATGTGAACCCTCCTCCTCTGGTTCTTCACTCTGCGGTCGGCTTGAAGTGAAATACCAGAGCTAGCAGCCTCTGAGATAATAGCGATGTTCTACCAAGGTGAACAGAGCTATTTAAATGCTGTTCACAGTATTAAAACATTACATAGATGTGGGTAAAACCAAAGCAGCATACCTTATCACCATCCATGAACCTCTGCTTCTCTGTGAGGTTTAAGATTTCGACTGGAACGTCAAGTTCTGATCGAGACTCGTAGGAAATGCTGCCATCATCATTGCTGACTACCCTGCCTTTGCGACCAGTCATCTGCATTGCATAAGACACACATTTAAAACAGCATGCATTGTTTTAATTAAATACAGTGCACACCAAATAACTGGTGGCCCTAAAAAGTCTCAATGAAAATACGAACCTCTGCGACATTATCAGGGCCTCCCAGCTCATCGATGAGTTCATCAAGCGTGTTGGGAGGCAGATCCTGTGCCAGCTGCTCCAGTTTCTCCAGCAGGTCCCTCTTCATCCGCTGGGCGTCTTCAACAGCATCCTGACTGGTCATACAGCTGCTCTCCTCTGGCACACTTTTGGCTTAAAATAATATTAGCGTGATTAATGGTATTGATTTACACAGGAAAACGATACTGGTATCGATTTTATTTGGTGCAAAAAGATGTGAAAAGTTATTTCATTACTTCTGAACTTTGGTTCAAGTGTATTCAAGTTCTTCAGTCAGGAACAGGGAGTGATTTTTTTCATAGTGTTTTATTTTATTAACATTAAAGGAATAGTTTACCCATAAATTAAAATGGTCTCATCATTTACTCACTCTCAAGTTGTTTTAAACCTGAATGAGTTCCTTTTCTCTGTTAAACATAAAAGTTATTTTGAAGAATGTGGAAACCGAAACAGTTGCTGGTCCCCAGTGACTTCCCTATTTTATATGCAAACCTAGGGCCGGGCGATATTATATTTTTGGCTGATTTGCGGTATACACATATCAGTATTTTGTATGTGGATTAAACAAATAAACAATTCAAGTGAATGTAAGTATATATTATGTGCAAAAATATATTATGTGACAGTTTGTTTGCACACACGTTAACATAAGCGCTAATGTTGTCAGCACTACTCTGAAGATTTTATATCAGTAATAGTTTAACAACTTAAAAACTACATGACTTCTCACAAGCGAGGTAACAACAATGAAGCTGTTCGAGAAGAAAATTAACTTTATGTTTCACTATAACTAGAAACATTGCTGCTGAACACTTTTGAAAGATGCAGACTCACAAAAGGTAATCTCTATGTCTCTCTCCTCTCATAACTTAATTATTAATTGTATTAACTGCATTAGTTCGCAACGGCTCAAGCCTCCGCTACGGTTTAAAATGTCATTTTGGACTTAGCAAGATTTATGCATTATTTTTCTAATAATTCAATGGCCCGTCCTCAATTATTCCTTACTTATAAGCGTGTGTATGATGTGATTTAGCCTATGTATATTTGTTCGAAAGAAGATGCTAGGCCAAGTTTTGTATCGTTTACAGGAAGGATGCTTTTTTTCTTCTATTAATTATCAAATTGCTCTGCGTGTCTGTTTTTCTTCAAAGCACCAACTTAGAATGCCTAATGATGGTTTGATTGCTTGTGTTACATGAGAAAATAAATAAGTCTGCCTACCTGATGTTGTAGATTAATGTGGGCCGGAGTGGGTCTCATTTTCAGCCCTGGAGTTTCATGCCTAACACCGTGTCCTACTACACGCGGCGACACACGATAAAAGGTATCTTTTCTATGTTAATCAGAGTTTTGGTCCTAACTAGCCTCGACATGCAAAATTTCTAATTTAGAAACGGTTTCTATTTCCGCGACAGCTGGAACAACAACATACAAACTAATGACAGTGATCATTTCAGGTACTGATTATGTGCTTTATTCAAACTTAGAAGTGTCTAATATGAATTTGAATGTCATTCTGCATGACCGTTATAGCCATACTGAAAGCAACAACAGATAGTTTACCTCAGATCTTGTAAATAAGATGTACGTTAAAACGGCGAACTCAGTGCAAACCAACAAGTATATTCCATGACAAAGACGGTCTCAGTCACTCAGTATGTACTTTTAATAAGGTTAAAAATGTTTTTTATATATGAATTAGATTATAAACACTTATTTTGTTGCGAGAGCAGTGCGCTTCCAGGAGAGCCCGCCCACACACTCTTCTGATTGGCTGTGATATTTGATTGATTTTGTCGCGTCACGCTGTCGTCGAGCGTAGCCAACCTGTGACAGCCTGGAATCCTGTCGCATGTAGTTAGGACACGGTGTTAGACCGGCCCACTTTGTTTTTTGTACTGGCCTTATTTTTTTCAGTGCTGCCTTTGCAGAAAATTATCAATTTTTACCTATTACTTTTTGCTCGCATATCTCTATTTTTTTTTTATACCCATCCCTAGCAGTGATTGTCTGTGATGAACTCACTGCTCACTGGTTACTTACCTACAGCAATCGTGTTGTTTGAAGGTTTGATGGTGGGGGATGTAAAAGTGGGTCTGGTTGTTCCAAGCCCGGAGGCTAACAAGGCACTTTGAATAGAGTCAGGATCAATGCTCTTTTTCTTCTTCTTGTTCCTCTTGTCTTTGCTCTTTTTAGTGTCTTTTCTGATGAGCCACGGATCTACGTTTCAAACAGTTGTCAGCATTTGAAAATGAATATGGTATCAACATTGAATTAAGGTGAATAAATGACACAACTGTCTTCTGTAGAGCTGCTTATTTCTGAACTGGATACATTTGATATCTGATGATGAACTTTGCAACATTGACTCAGTTACTGAACAGAGGTGAATCAACGCTGAACTGACCCAAAGTTAAATAATGACAGTATTGTCTTCTGTAGAGCTGCAACATTAACAATGCTATTTTCCTGTTTTTCAATGTCAAGCTGCTTTGAAATAATCTGTTTGGACGTGCCTCATTTAATTAATAAAAATTACACAGTTTGATCAAAAGAGAGAGAGTCAAATTTATCATCAGTCCCTCTCCTCCCTCAGCTGCTGTTTTAGAAACACTCACACAAAGGTATTAACTAGTCTTCTGTAATTCAAAGCCAAGGTAATATAACAATGTGTAGAGTTATAATTTACAATGTTAATGACTTTGCAGCTTCACAGTCTGGGGTCCATTGTATAAAGCACTACTAAATATTGTGGCTTGACTATCTTGGGTGTAATCATTTACAATGTTAATAACTGTGGAAATAAATTGTGACAGTCTGTGAAAAAGGTCCATTGTATAAATCACTATATAAAAAATGACTAAATTCTCACCATCTTCCTCATCCTCACTGGAATCATCCTTAAAAGGGTTGAAGTCATCTTCATCCTCCTCCCCTGAGCTGACCGACTTGAAGCTGTCATCGCTTTCCACATCTTTGTCCGAATCATCAGAGTTGCTCTCATCTGAGCTGGTGCCAGACAGACCCCCAGATTTACGAGCCTTCTTCACTTGCTTCTTGGTTTCTGGACCTGCTAAAACAAGTCACCCACGGTCATTACTCACCCTCATTTTCAATTTGAGCAACCAAAAGCCCAAGAGTGGTTTTACTTCCTCCAACATCGATGTGTTCATAGTTTCAGAGTAGAAACTGCTGCTAAATATAACAAGACATCGCTATTGCGGTTTCCGTGTGCATGCGAATAGTACCTTTTCTCTTTTTGCCCTTCTGCTCAGCGAAGGTCTCTTTAGGTGAAGGCTTTTCCTTCACACTCAGGTCGATGCCTAAAAGACTGAAGAGTTTTTGTCTGTCTGGTGCAGGAAAATGCTTTTCTACCAGGGACTGCAGTACACCCCTTTAAAAGAGCATGCATAGACACTTTATTAAAGTCATCATTGAAAATGATACTTTGTCCATTTACATCTGTTACAGACTAAAGCATGTATAAAAGGAATTATTTCTCTTTAAGAAAGTTAACCTAAAATTTTAAGTCAGGCCATCCAAGATGAGTTTGTTTCTTCATCAGAACAGATTTGGAGAAATGTAGCATTACATCACTTGCTCACCAATGGTACATTTTTCCAAATCTGTTCAGATGAATAAACTAATATAAATCTTGGATGGCCTGAGGGGAGAGAATATTTTCATGTTGGGGCAAAATACTAAAACCACTTCCTGCAAATGTATTACACTCACTTTGCAGTGGAGACAAAGTCATTGAGCTCGCCTCCTCCCTCCTCCAAGGCCTCAAGGGTTCGAGCCTCTCCAGTTGACTGAAGACCAATCACCACACACTACAGAGAAGGGTTAGAGATCAGCACAACCAAAATCACTTCAAGTCTTTCTCTCTGAAAGCTTTATTGTTATAAGAGAATGTCCAATCTAACCTTTCCATTTTTAACATCCTCTCTGGCCAGCTGCACCACTCTCCGAACCTTGGAGGCAATGCACAGGTACTTGAAGAACCTCTGGTGGGCGGACCAGAACTGACCCCACATTGACTTCTTCATCCGTTGTTCAGCATCCATCAGGTTGGCAGCTTGCTGGAACTTCTCTCTTGCGCTGACCCACTGCAAGTTTGCAAAATAAATAACTTTACGATAATTTAAAGGATTCAAAGTCACGCATGGCTAAATGGCAACTGTTCAGTTTTAATTTCGGCATTATACACACCAAGCGAACTGCTTTGTTGTACATCTTGATGTAGTTCTGTGTTAAGGGAACTTCTTCAATTTTAAATGTCACGCCTGTGAAGCTCAGCTGTCGAGCGATGTACATTCCTCTCAGCTTCATATCCATGGCAACAATCTCCATGGCACCAACACCTCTAAAATAAACCAAAACAGGGTTGCATTCAATATTGAGGATGCACGGTTACTAAAAAGCAAGGTCATGGACACAAACTCTGGTCTGATCGACTTGCCTTCTCTCAACAGCTTGGATAAAATTGGTAAATTCCTTAAATGGAGTTCCTTCCCCCCAGATCCCAAGGCGATTCATGTAGGCCATATTGCGGGGTTCGGACGCTCCTACACAAAACCAAACAAAAGACGTATAAATAGCAAAATACAGAAATAAATGCACTGGAAAAAGAAACATGAACGCATCCATGCTGATATCTGCATTACATCCAGTGTCACATACCTGTAGCACTTGCGTACACAACCCGGGCTTTTGGCATCTTATTCTGCAGCTCTAAAACAGCTAACCCAGTCTTTGTGGGCTTGGATGACCCAATAGGGCAAACATTTTTGGCTTTGTGACACTCATCAAATATGATCTAAGATGCTCAGTCAAGGGAATCAGTCACCATAGTTACAGAGAGCTGAACAATAACACCATGTCATTGTCGTTCATTCAATATGCAAAGAAACATTTATTTTGGGTCTAGAGCACAGAATGTTCTTTTAGGAATGTCAGAATGATGTACTAGAATTATGGAAATGAGAATCGAAAATGTATCAACTTAAAAAAAAAAAATATGGTATCTGACAACTAGTCTTTAGGGATGCGTCGATACGGTCTGATACTGAGCTCCTGTACTCGTACTCGTTAAAATGCCCCGATTCCAAACGCCGATACCACACAGCATGTGATAAGTGCCGTATTCAGACAAAGAAACACCAGTACCAAAACAACAAACAGCAGAATGGAGTTATTATTAGAGATTAAGGTTGTCTACGAAGTATATGTATACGAGCGTGCAGCGGCGCACATGTGCGAGCTTATGTTAAAATTGCCCTTCTCACAGACATCACTGGAAAGTTTGTAGTTCGATCGGATGTCAAAAACAAGTAAAACATTGTACAATTTACATTACTTAAGAGAGAGAGAGAGACTTCTGTTGCGCTATTTTTGATGTTTTATGGAGGAACAAAAGAGCACCGCTGGAAAGGGGGCGGAATGGGGCGCAATAATCGTTTTCTCTCGATTACTCTATTTCCATAATCGTCGGAGGCCGAAACTGAATTTCGAGTAATTGCACAGCCCTATTGAGCACCACTGACTAATAAAAAAAAAATTAAAAAATTTTTTTACAGCGAAAGTAACTAAAACTTGTAAAATGCATTTTAATTGGCATAATAGTGTGAAAATAACTGAAGGATATATTTGATAAATAAAGCTAAATGAAGCTAACCAACTAACATTATACACAATCTTTTGGTTTCAGTACACAATATAAAAACCCCAAATACAATGAAAATATCTGTACTCCTTTATCGACAAGTACCAAACATGTTTATGATCAGTATCAGCCGAGTACTGGAAAAAGTGGTATCGGAGCATCCCTAATAGTCATGAACTGTATTCCTTTTTTTTTTTAAGATATTTTACATTTCCTGACAATCAAAGCCAAATAAATGTGTTTTTTCTAATCGTTTAATTATTCAAATTTGTCTAATAGATAGACACATAAAAACCGAGTTGTATATAAACATTTAAACTGCCCATACGTTTTTATTACCTTTTTATTGATATTAATTTGCTGCTGAAATATAAACATTTAAATGGCGGCTTTAATAAGAACTTATTTTCATGAGAGATCCAATGACATAACATGCACATTAATAATGTTAAATATCACAAACCTAATTAAGAAAGCAGGTCAAGTAAACAAATATTGCAGGTTATTTAATGCAGATCTATAGAGTTAAAAGCTGTGGCCATTGAATTGTTTTTCTTATGCTAAATTTAATGTTACATGACATTGTTTACAAGCTATTTTATTGACGTCTTTCCAAAGAAGACTTGAACTGAGTGCAAAAACACCACATTAAAGAGCATCAAAACGTTGTATGAATTTTGTTATAAAATTGGCAATCTCAGACTTCCTTTCTTTTTAACTTGAAAGGATACAACACCATCAAAGTCGTCTCCACACCAGTGTAGTAACTGTTTGAATCTCGTCTTATACTTTCCCCCAGACTGGCTCTCTCCAATCAAGGATGAGTATGTGGCAAAGATCACACCTTTTTTCACGCTCCCATTATGTTTCGATGAGATCTTTCCATATTTGAACTGAAAGAGAGAAGTGTAGAAAATGTATTGTCTACTCGAAATACACAAACATCTTGATATGTTAGCTAAGAAGCTCTTAATATACCTTGTTTAGTGAATGGACCTGAATATTTTTTGCTCCGATGTCTCTCAAGTCCCTCTCTGCATCGTATTTCAAGTCATTTGAGACACTAAACCTGTACAGATCGGTGGTGAAAAAACCCAAAACATGAATAATGATACAATTACGCACCAAAAAGCTGCTTGAAGGAGAAAGAAAACAAGTGATTACCAGAGGGACCTTTTCCTGCCAAGAAGATAGTTTTCATATATGAGTCCAGCAATGGTTCTACCCTTTCCAACACCAGCCCCGTCTCCAATCAAGTAGGCTGCTCGGTCTCCATTTGGTAAGAATGTCTCATGTTGCTATACAAAGAGACATGATTGAAAGAAACCGATCGAAAATACTGCAATACATTTTAGAAACTATAGTAATTGTGATTTGACCTGAAAATGAACGTATAGGTTTTCTAAGTGATAATAACATTGAGTTTGGAAAACGTCCAAACCTGAGAAGCATACGTGACAGCCTCAAGCTGTAGGGCAGATAACCAGCCTCTATCGATGGTCTCCTCGGGAATGGAAAGTCTGTACCACACCTCTGGTGGGTTGACACTGGACAGAGAGCTGGTCTCCACCACAGGATCAGGGTGCCGCAGTCCAATTCTCACTGAGAAACGAAATAAGATCAACTTTACAAACTTGCCAAAACAGTGAAAAAAAGGCAACAACTATGGCTTTAAGCCCGACTCACACTGTGCGATTTTGGACAAGATTTGGTTGTCTGAGACAAATGTTGAAAATCCTAAAAGATTCCTATAATCCTAGGCTAAAATCTGTAGATCGCTGGTTTGACATGTTCACCGACAGCCAATGGCTGTTGCGATCAAATTTGACCTCTGACGAAATTCTGTCATTAGACTTGGCACATGGTCCTGCAGTGACTTCTAAACGGTCTTCGTTTTTCACGACAAGCTATGAGCAGAATTAATGCTAGAGAATTCTTCTATCCACCATAAACTCCACTCCCAGAATTCATCTGATATGTGGCCTTTGCTAAATAAACACAGTTGCGCCGCTGTTATCATGTGTGTGTGTGTGTAGTGCTGCTTACACTGTTCTTCTTAAATACGCCGGTATTGCCGCAATTCATATACTTTTTATGAGAGCCAACATTTAAGTCCCGCGTGCAATTCAGTTCGCAGTCACTGGGTTGATAAAGTAAAACTCAGACAAGTTTTCTTTCTCCATTTTAAAGGCGTCTTGACTGTCGTACAGACATTAATGACAAATGAGATCCCACAGTGTGACATGATCATCATGTTTGTACAGCGTGACAAGTACAATCCTAAAGGACTTTTAAAAATCGCACAGTGTGAGCCTGGCTTTAGTTGGCACTATTATTAATAAAAATCCAATATTTTTCATAGATTACATACAATGTACAGCTAAGGATTTTTGGCTGTGCACAATCCTTTACTTAAGTACTCTGATACACGATTATACATACATTTCATCGGCATGTATTCAGCATACGTCTCAGCATGACCCAGCTCCTCTTCTTCCTCTTCCTCTGGTTCCTCTTCCTCCTTCATTCCTGGCAATTTCTACATTCGAGTAAATAAAAACAATCCAAAAAAAGTAAATGACAGCTTAAGTCCTCAATGAATGTCTCATTACATTTAAATACAAATAAATAAACGTACATTTACAGGTGAGAAGCTCCGCATTTTCATGTCATCGTTGACCCATATTCTTGCTACGTCTTTGCTGGACACCTCCTTTTTCAAACCATTGTTTAATTCCGCTGAAGAAAACGGAAACACAAAAATATTCACAAATATGAGACCAATATTCACACCCACCCACCGCAGCTTGCCAGAAATGATACGGGCCGACCACAATATGAAAGCACCTGTGAAAACAGACTCAGTGCACTTCCGTTAAAACCCTACCCATACCTGATCTGTTCATCATCTTTGTGGAGACCAGAATAAATTCTGAAAAGAAGAGCATTAACATTAAAGCAAAACAGCATGATTACATCCAGTCTCTCTAAACAAGCTTTAGTCGATGCTAAAGAAATTAACAGTTTAAATCTTCAGAAACTCAAAATAGTTTAATTATTGAACAGTTATTTGGTTTAAAGCAGGGTTACATTAACTAAAACTACAAAAACAAATCTGGTTAACTGAAAAACTCCAATAAAATAAATATTGGATTAAAAAGAAATGCTGCCTTGGCAACTGAAATAAGTTGCACTACAAATACTAACCTGTAATGAAAATAAAAATGATTGGTATATAAATAATACTATCATAATAAAGCACACTGGATTGAAGCACTGACAACAGTCTTTAGCTGCAATGTAAATCAATAAGGTTTAGAGGTCTGCTACCGAAACCCGACCCGAAACCCGAAAGTATTTCGGGACCCGCCGGTTCGGGTTAATGTTTAATGGATAGCTTCGGGCTCGGGTTTGTAGCTAAACCAAAACTATATGCAGAGGCTTCGCTGCTTTCATAGACGCATGCACACACATATCAGAGATCGCGCACAAACAGCACGGAAACTTTTATTAGTAAAATAGCTTCGACAGGCTACTGACTCGCAAGTCACAACATTATATTTATCTGCAATGAGGCGGCAAATCGCTGTTTTTGAAGTAACTAAGCTTCATTGCTTGTAGAGAGAGACGCGCAGACACAGGTTCACATCCGCATCTCTCTCTGTCATTCCTCTGTCTGTCTCTCTCTCACTCGCTAATTCAAATAAATACAATCTTATTTAAGATCTTATGTTTGATTTAAAGTAGACAGAATGCTAACGAGCCTTAACTGACAAAAAATGACCATAATTTGCACGGTGGAAGAATTATCGTCTTGTCCATACAAAATTCATAAACTCGGCAGAATGTATGCGACCGCTGCACCTGATGTTCACAAACTTTCATAACTGGTAAATGTTTGTGAAATGGCAGAGCCTTGATTAATCTGTTTCTTTGCATGCAATCGTAAAATGCAATGTGAAATTTTTCCGTTGTTGGGGATTGGTCGGGTTCGGGCTCTAAATTTAACTGTGCCTCTCGGGTATGGGCCGGGTTCGGGCTTCAGTTTTGACCCCATGCAGACCTCTAATAAGGTTTGTAACAAAATAGATCTAAATACAGGTCTATTTCTTAAGAGCATCTAAACGGCTTTAACACCTCCAAAGGTAGTTTGAGCTCATTTTGCTTTCTTGTTTTGACAGCTGGAGACAGCACTTGAAAACTGGCACTCAGCATTAGATCTGCAAAGTGCCACAAAGCCGACAGCTGCATTGACAGACCCTTACAAGCAAAAAAAAAATTATGATCGCTCGAGGTCCAGCACTCACTTGTGCCTGTGGCTGTTGCCGTAGCAACAGGTTGCGCTATGTCATGTGGGGGCTTCAACTTCATAAGCTCTCCAAGGCTGCTTGTCTTCAGGCTGCTGGTTCTGAGAAGGTCCTTCAACCTGATCTGCTCATTATTTGGTTGGACCACAGTGCAAACAGTGGGAGAGGATGAAGAGCTCCGTTGTGCTGTCGAACTTGTGTGCACGACCTTGGTTACTGTGATGGTCTGCCTGGATGCGGTCCCGGCTGATGGTTTGGTGACTACAATTGTGCCCAGCGATGGCAACTGATTCAGCTGATTTAAAACGAAGGTGGTTGTTGAGGGCTGTGGCTTCTCCTGCAAAGATGACACAGAGTATACAATCAATGCGTAATTCTGAGCTTTAGTCAAATATTAAAATGTCAAACAAGCAGTATCTTCAGACAGACCGCCTACAGCTCGCTCACTCACTGTCTGTTTTATATTTCACAGAATAAAAGGCATGAAATCACTAGTTACAATCTGACTGGCTTGATGCATCTTCCAGAAATAAATGCAAACCATGTTTTTCGTCTGTTGTTGTTAATAAAAAACATTGTTTTGTTTGATTCACTTAGTTAAAAGGTTAGCAGAAACGTATAATGCGCTTCATTTTCAGACTTATAACCAGTGAAAATCTGTATTTCAGGTAAAAAAAAATAATGCTGATAAACTATCTTAAGATAAAAACTAACACTTAGTTTGTCCACCAAAGAGTTTTTCCTGAGGAGAGTGTATAGTTTTCAATTGTTTTAAATGGGAGCAGAGCTCAGAGCTCATCACTGTCATTATTTAGTCAACTAACCAACCAGTGGAGGAGGGGCGGGACTTAGAGCCCTACACGGGCCTAAAATATAGGCTCTAGCCCGACCCGAAACGCTCAGGCCCTAGCCCGGCCCGTGTCCGACAGCTTATCAGAGTTACCAGCCCGAGTCCGACCCCGTATTTAATTTTTCCCTTCTCCCCAAACAGCTTATACTATACTGTTTCAGCAATTAGAATATTTCAGTTTTATATGAAATGACAAAGTGGTTGTATTTCGTTTCGTTATTTTATTAAGGTAATTTAGAAAAACATTGAGCATTTTTTATTCGTTAAAAGTTTTCGTTTTTTAAAGTAGCTAACGACCAGCGGCCAGCTGATCATAGCGTGTTTTATCAATTTAGACATGATAAATATATCTATAGAAAACTTTAAATTAGTACTTAACAAAATAAAACATATAGAAAACAAAAACTCTTTCATTATGATCATAATCCGTAGATGCATTTCTTAAAGGCGGGTCTAATGAGGAGATGGCAAATCGGGATCTGCAACTTCATCCTTGCGACACCGACTTAGAAAACACTGGTTTATTAATATTAATATCAAATTTCCCCCGAACACATTCATGTTTTTAGTATTTATGTCTTTACCAGGTGGAATTGCCGGACTAACATAATATTATTAAAAATAATGCTTGGAGAAACATTTCATTCACGATGCATCTGGCATATTATTTCAGTGTGTATTCCATACAGAGTCTCAACTGATTGAAAACTGCACTCTCAAGCACTCACAGCTGGGCATTTTCAGCTGGCTAAAATGCTTTGGTGGACACGCAGCCTTAAGGGGTTGCACACCGGATGAGAAGCGCAGCGCCGCGTCACGCCATGTCTTTAAAATTCGAACACATTGTTTTCTATGAGTGTATGCACACCGGCGGCGTCATTCGGCGTCTGTCCGCAGCGCCCAGAAACGACTTAGAATGCTGTTCAAATTCCTGCCGCGCCACAGAGCGCCATCGGCATTGTTTTATATTAAATAACATCATATTTGTCTCAAACCGTTGTTAATACACTATACCAAGATACCACTGCTGCAAAATACTGTACACATTAGTTTTACAGCTTGAATAAAATGTAAACATATAGAATTAAATGTATAATAAACGTAATCCTTTTAATATTTTTCATATTTCTCTTGATACATTTTTACATACGCAAAATATTACAGCATAGGCCAATGTGGCAATTGTCTGTCGTGATTACATTCACTGTCGTCGGTTGCTACCTACTGGATTCACCAGGACACAACCGTTACAACACTTCAGGTCATTTATTAGTATAGATTGTGCGCGTCTGGTGTGCGATACCTCGAGTTGTTCTAGAGGTGGCGCTGCTCTTCTCGTTCGGTGTGCGACCCCCTTTAATCTTAAAAAATGTATAAAAACTATATTGACATTTAAAAAACTAGACAAATTACAAAAACTAAATTACTAAAACTTTCACTAAAATGGAACATAAAAAAGAACATTTCAAATAACACTATAATAGTAATTGCATGACACACAACATTGTTCTGAGCCAGAATAAGCTGTAATCTGAACTAGACGTTAGGCCGTTAGAGATGTTTACCCTGATTGTGACTGTAGGAGCAGGTGGTACTGTAGGTTCAATCCTGAACACTCCAGAAGCTTCATTACGGAGACCGATGTCAAGCGCATTTAATGAGACTGACTGAAAAGGAAAAGAAAAAAGACGTCTCAATCATCACTTGTTAATCAAATGTGCGACTTTGAGAATGCTTTTAAATTCAGTTTTGTTTTTAGTATGTCTGGGTTTTGATGAACCAATATTGATTCTTAAATCACAATCGATGCTGTTTTCTATTGTTGCATGCAGAAAACTTCACTAAACATTATTTGTAGCAAGCTTTGCTTCATACAAGCTCAAGGTTTGTGCTTTGTTGCTTCTGATATCTCAGCTTTTAAGTTCATGTAATTCTATCACAAAATTCAAACAATAAATGTGGTTTGGGGCTTTTTTATGTTGCAACAAATCGCTGTAAGGCTCAGTTCAAGCGTCATCTGAACCGATCATCCTTTACTACTTATTATAGAACAATAAATATGATCATCAGAAGACACGTAATCACTCAATCCAGTGTTTCAACTGCAGAAAGGGGTCACATAACACTACATTAACCTCAGGAAAGCCATTCAATATCCATAGTTCATTACTTAGCTAGAAAAACAACTCAAGAGTGGAGTATTTTGCTAAATATATTCAGTATATCACAATTATTATGTTCTTCAATATTTCATGTAGGTTTGAATAAATCCACTAGTAAAATAAGTTCAAATGAATTTATTTCAACAAAATAAGTACAAATATTTTAATATAATTAAGAAGTTTACATAAAAACTGTCTTATGTGCAACTGAAATGTCTGTATACAATGTTAATTGTATATCTGAAACTAAACAGCAATAAAATGCATCACATTTTATTGCAATTAGTTTCAGATATACAATTGGACGTTAATTTTAACATGAATGTACCAAATGGCAGGTTCCTTGTAGAGTTTAAAACTTTAGTTAAATAATTGTTTTCTAACGAAAAATGTACATGTACTCTACCAGATACAAATCAACACTAAGTATCAAACTATCAAAGTGTCTAGTTCAAACAAATGGATTTGTAAAATCTGTGTTAATACTAGGAGTGTGCAATATGACGATTTTTGATCGTGGATGATAAAATCTCTACGATCTGCTTTTGGAGAAACAAGCGCACTAAAACGCCGGTCTAACAGCGCCTGATTACTGAACTAAGTTATCTTTTGAGATAATACTGTCAAAACACACAAGGTTTACATTGACTCAGTTGGTTGTGTCTGAATTGAAAGTAAACAGTTGAGAGAGAAACGGATGCGTGTCTGTATATTATATGCGTGCAGGTCTTAAACTTAAAGGTAAAGTACTAAACATGCAGCCGACTGTCATTAAAGGGATAGTTCAACCAAAAAATGTATTTCTGTCATTATTTACTCACTCGCGTTGTCCCAAACCTGTATTAATTTCTTTTTAATGCTGAACACAAAAGATTGTATTTTGAAGAACGTGGGTAACCAAACCGTTTCTGATCCACGTTGACTTTAATAGAAAGAAAAAATCTTACCAGCAACTGTTTGGTTTTCCACGTTCTTCAAACTAGCATTTATGTTCAGCAGAAGAAAGAAACTCACTCATGTTTAAAACTAACTTTGAGTAAATGATGGTATAAATATAACACTGATAGAATCGACAGACAGATGATAGAATTTGTATTCTTTAATGTTAAAACAACAAAACACAAACGAGAATTGTTCTTTATACAGTTGCTTTAATAGGAATCAATCTATATAGTGTTTTATTTTTACATTTGTTCATTTAATTTCTTGAATGCTCTGCTAAATATGCCTATTGCACCTGAAAATAAAGCACTGTTTGTGTTATTTGTATATTAAGTGCATTTTTGTTCTAATTTTTTTATAACAAATATAAAATGAAAGATTTTTATCTTCGCCCACTTTAGCCTAAATATCCACCATTCTTTTTAATATTTTGTTACCTTGAAAGGCTTTGTGTTTATAATAGGGAAATTAGTTTGGCTGTACTGCTCAGACAAAATAGTAAAACCAACATGACAAAGAATCGTGATAAAATCTTGAAATTGTGATATTTCTAAAAAATAAACCGTGATATGATATTTTTGCCATATCACCCACCCCTAGTTAATACTCAGCCTTAGTTTTGAATTTGGGTGGATAAACTACATGAAAATGAGTAAACCGTGTTGCATGTGTATGGTTTAAATGACCTGTTGTGAAGCAGGGAGTAGAAGTGTGTCCTGAGGATCAACATCAAACAGATCATTAGGGCAGATTCCACTTTCACTAAGAGCAGCCAGAAGCAAATCTTGTCCAGGATCCATCTTCTAAAGGACAGAAAACCATAATATTAATGATCATAAAGAGACTACTTTGCTAAACACCCATTTTATTATCTAACATGACTTAATTTAACGTCCTCTTAAACTACACACATCTTTAATAAAGACAATGACGTAACCCCCAATTAAAGATCATATCTTTCCCATCGCATGCTGTTGGGTGCTATTAATGTTAGAACTTTGCGACTCAACGCTGTGATGATCATAAACCATAACCCTAAACAAAACGAATTAGTCAAGAAATGTACTCATAAGAGCAACATCGTGCTAAACTAATGCTGCTAATGGCTCACCACAACATCCACCTTCACACGTGTTTGCCAAAACTGATCCAACAAGATACTTCCTGGTCTGACGTTGCTGCTTGGACGTTAACGTTAAATCAGTTTACACGTTTAGAAACCAGATTAAAACTCTGATGATCAAAACGTTGGGCGATAATAACCTGTCGTATTATCTTGCGGCTGTGAATACACAACATGGGACATCCGGTGAACTAACAGATAAACGTGCTGCTCCGGAGTCCTCAATATTCAGCGGAGATGTTAAATATTTCCCCGAGGAACAGATCCTGGGTTAATACACATTATAACATTAGTGTATAATATAAATACGCCTTGAACGTCAAAATAAAGTCTCACTTTTAAAAAAATATATGCTGCATGTGTTGTAAACAGCTCTTCAGTCTTGGTTACGGTGGCTGCTAACGTTAGCTAAAGAAATTTCTCACGATTCGTTTCATCATCTTTAAACATCAAAAGAGGAGTCAAAACGCTCTTTAAATAGGCTATACCTGGGTTTAAATAATCCAAGGATCCTGAAAAGCAGAAAAGGTGCCAAACAATGACATATGAGCTATTAATTCCTGTCAGTGACTTTGTCAAAAGTAACGTTACGCTAACGGCTCGCTTCAGGTTAGCTGCCTAGCGCGAGACTCCATCAGCTTTCACGCAAACAAAACGCATAAAAACTCAATATACCTTCGCGTAGCGGCTCTAAACCGATCGAAATTGTGAGCGTGACAAAAAACAGAGCAAACCCGCTGTCTGACAGCTAATGTACAGTAAGTCAAACACGTACTCCACACGGTTTCTATGGATCCCAAACGTCGCGGCGGAGTGAAGGATGTCGCCGCTGCTCGCGCTGCTTGTTTTCTAACCACCGGGCGCCATCTTTACCCGAGGCGCGTGCTGGTCACGTGACTCTGCAGCCCACAAAACAGTCGATTTTGCGTTCGGAAATGTTCCCGACGCGACACGAATAACGCGTCGCGGAGTATCGGGCGAGAGCCGACCTAATACCATCTTTCAGAAAGCCCCGGAGCCCGTCCATATGAATCGAGGTGTTTAATTATATTTTAAATTCAAAAGTAGTCGGAGAAGGAGAGCGTCGAAGCCCCGTCACGTGACCAATCCCTGACTCACATTCAGGAAGTGACGCGGTAAAAATATTTACCTCCAATGACACGTCAAAATGACATTGCCGAAGCCATACTGGTAAGGTCAAAGGCTGAGAGTTCTGACCTCTGCTTCTTGACAAAGGTTGAAAACACCCAGTATATCAGAAGACCAACACGTTTTAAATCTATGAATTATACAAATCTTTGTATATTGTAATTTTTATATTGTCTTCAAAACACTTTGAAAGATGAAGAAAGCACCCTAAATATGCATAATGTACTAATGTTGGCATGTAAACATTTCAGTTTTGGGGATTTTATAGTAGAATTTTCCGTTCGGCCTCAGATATTTAAAGACCTATAGGATTTTTTTAATGAAAAAAATATGAATATTTTTCATATTTAATGAAATAAGTGTTATGTATATATTATTTTATTATTAACTTAAGTGGCATATATGACAGTTTTATTGTTTTGCAAGGCTTCTACTTGCTGGTCCTATAGAATCACAAAAAACTGTATATTGTAAAATGTATTGTAAACCCCTCTCTCTCTCTCTCTCTCTCTCTCTCTTTCTCTCTCTCTATCTCCCCTCTCTCTCTCTCTCTCTCTCTCTCTCTTTCTCTCCCTCTCTCTCTCTCTCCCCTCTCTCTCTCTCTTCCCTCTCTCTCTTCCCCCTCTCTCTCTCTCCTCTTTCTCTTCCCCTCTGTCTCTTCCCCCTCTCTCTCTCTCTTCCCCCTCTTTCTCTTCCCTCTCTCTCTCTCTTCCCCCCTCTCTCTCTCTCTCCCTCTCTTCTCCCCTCTTTCTCTCTCCCTCTCTCTCTCTCTCTTTCTCTCTCCCCCTCTCTTTCTCTTCCCCTCTCTCTCTCTCTTCCCCCCCTCTTTCTCTTCCCCCCTCTCTCTCTCTCTCTCTCTCTCCCCTCTCTCTCTTCTCTCTCTCTTCCCCCCCCTCTCTCCCTCTCTCTTCCCCCCCTCTCTCCCTCTCTCTTCCCCCTCTCTCTCCTCTCTCTCCCCCTCTCTCTCTCTCTCTCTCTCTCCCTCTTTCTCTCTGGTTTTATTGGCGGTCGCAACCAACTCGTTCAGGTGCATACCGCCACCTACTGTACCGGAATATGCAACTTCAGGGTTTTATGTACTTTGCATAGTTATAATTATATAAAAAATAAAATAAAAAAACACACACTTAATCAGCTTTTCGATAGCTATTTTATTCTGTATTATTATTTTGGTAACTAATAATAAATCAGGAAGAGTGAGCCCCATCTTCCGGGCTATTTGAACACAACTTCCGAACATTATTGGTTATTTAAATGCTCACATGGTTTCCTCCCGTGAATGAGATAAAAGTGCAAACATGGCGGCGTGAAACTGTAGGAACTAGATCGGATGGAGGGGCATTGATTAAAACAGCTCTGAAGTTTCTCGGTTTTTTCCGTCGTGAACACGGAGCTGTTGTTTGAATGTCCTCGTTCCGCGCCGTTTAGAAGGACAGAAGTGTAACGTTAGAGGAGAAAACACTGGACTGGACCACCGCCTCAAAACAATAAGGCTCGCCGAGAAAGTGCGCTGAAATGAACGGGGTATGTTACACGGCGTCTTCCTCGCGGATAATGATGATTTAACGCGGTCTGATAGCAGACTGTGTTTGGATGCGTCTATAAACTGCTCTTATCCTCAACTCTTCCTCAGAAACACTCGACACGAGCTCCACTGGCTCACCCGGTTGCTGTTTGATAAGTTGTATGAATGGATGTGGCATTGTGTGTGTAGTCGGTGTGATATGTGTGTGTTAGTACACTTGATTGTGACGTTTAAAGCAGATATAAGAACAATAGCGCCGCGGAGTACAACATTATAAACCTCGCGAGCGCTGCTGTTTACAGGCCCAGTGTGGGCGTGATCAGAAACTATCAACAACATGTTCAAGTGGCACCTTTATAATTACATGTTATGCGGTTTACGATCGACTTGGATATTAGTTATTAAAAAAATACTGTTTGGTTAGTCGCCTCCTGTTAAATATTTGTTATTAATTTTTACTACTGCTTCTCATAATTATTTATGTTCTATGTTATTTATATTACAACAATTAGAATCAGAAAGATCTTTATTGCCACACACAAGGAAGTTTCCTTGGTAAATACATTTCCCAGTGTATACCTACAAAAACAAGAAGACACAAGAAATATTCACAATACAATTAAATATTAAAATAAACAATGTATGAAGACAGACTGAGACAGAATAAACACATTTAGATATGTATTTACATGTTTGGTAAACCAGTTTAAACCACATGTTTTTTTACATTCCATTTTGTGTATATATATATGTGTGTGTGTGTGTGTGTGTGTGTGTGAGAATGTAAAAAAATGTAATTTAAAATATCGAATTATAAAATATAAGATTACAACAATATAGACATTTAAAAAAACAAAACTAATACAAATATAACAAATGCACAACAGAATTACTAAAAAGTTAACTTGTATAAATGACGACAAAAACTCTTGAAATAATTCAGTTAAAAAAAATATAAAACTATAATTGATGATAAAACAACACTATGCAATGTTTTATGTGGAAATTAGTTGATTCTAATAATTCAAAGGACTTTTTTAAATAAAGCATTTACACTAAATGTATGGTTTTAAAATAATGTTCATAAATTGTTCATTTGTCTTTTTAACAGTGTGTACATTTTGACTACAAAAGGTGCTTTATGTCTGGTATTTGCATTGGATGCCTAATACATGACCATGTTTTACTCCACTGAATGTTGTTTAATGCCTCAAACCAAAATGTGATGCACGCCACGACTTAATGCTTAGACGCTCAGAGAACTCAAGCCTCCTTTCTAAATCTCACTGTTTTGCAGGACGTCATATGCAACGGACGCTCGCCATTTCACCGTCTCTTACAGCAGAGCAGCTCCAAAACACAGCATCATGAAGCCATCTCCGTCAAACTCATCCAGGACGGCAAAACTTCACGATTATTCTGCACGCAAAATGAGCCACAGAAGCATGGAGATTGTAAGGATGAAGGAAATAAGAGCACGATCTGTCTCTTGGCATGGGTCACTTTCACTGGATTTGTTGTAAGTGATTGATTTGTGTGTATTGCAGGCAGGAAAGGCAGTACTGTAAATGGTGAGTTCATCCTCCCAAAAATGGCTGTGAATGAAGAGCTGCAGCATTCGGTGCACAGAGCCGAGGAGCAGACGCATCAGCTGCACTGCACTGCGTCCTACATCCACACCAGCAGTGACATCACTTCCCCCAGTCACAGGAAACCCGCCTGTCGCAAAGTTAAAGTAAAGAAATCTACAAAGAGAATGTAAGTCAGTGATGCTTTTCAATCTCAATCACAGAAAGGTTATTAATGGTTGTGCCTAAAAATTGAAGGTGTTTTCTATTTTTGTTTTGTTAAGCTACAAGATTAGCAACATTCTCGTCTGGATTTTTGAATTGATTATTTCCTTTACATAATTTAAATTATTGTAAGATTGCTTTATCAATTTTATTTGACAACTTTATATATGTATCATTATCAATAACTAAAACCATAACACAAATTAACTGAAATAACATGTCATATTATTTTTTTTTAATTTCCGCTATTTTTTGTTTAGTTTAAAGGAACACAACACTTTTTTTGGAAATAGGCTCATTTTACAATTCTCCTAGAGTTAAACAGTTGAGTTTTACCAGTTTTGAATCCATTCAGCCGATCTCCGAGTCTGGCGGTAGCACTTATGCTAAGCTATCTCCGAGTCTGGCGGTAGCACTTATGCTAAGCTATCTCCGAGTCTGGCGGTAGCTAAGCTATCTCCGAGTCTGGCGGTAGCACTTATGCTAAGCTATCTCCGAGTCTGGCGGTAGCACTTATGCTAAGCTATCTCCGAGTCTGGCGGTAGCACTTATGCTAAGCTATCTCCGAGTCTGGCGGTAGCACTTATAGCTTAGCATAGATCATTGAATCTGATTAGATCATTAGCATCTCGCTCAAAAGTGACAAAAGAGTTTCAATATTTTTCCCATTTAATTCTTCCTAATTACGCAGCGCCTGAAAGTAGTTCCCTGCTATATCATATACCGATAAAAATATCGAAACTCTTTGGTCATTTGAGCGAGATGCTAATGATCTAATCAGATTCAATGATATATGCTAAGCTAAGCTAAAAGTGCTACCACCAGAGATCGGCTGAATGGATTCAAAACTGTAAAACTCAATTGTTTAACTCTAGGAGAATTTTAAAATGAGCCTATTTCCAAAAAAAGTACAAAAAAATGAAAACTATATCCATGTATAAAAAAAAAAAAACTAATAACAATGAGAAATGCACAACAAAATTCTTAAAATTAACAAATTAAAATGCAAACAATGTATAAAATCCAATTCAAAATAGATTCAAAATTATTTTTGTATCATTAATAATGGCAAATCAATGATATTAAAATATTATATAACGTTTTGTTTTTACACACACAATTGTCTATTTTGTGAATGATTTATCATTGCATATTATTAATATCTACGGAGTATAAAACTGTATTATGAAGATTTCTTTTTGTCTTACAGTGCTGATACCAAGAGACCTCAAAACCGAAAGGTTACAGATTATTACCCCATCAGAAGAAGCTCCAGAAAAAGCAAAATTGAACTGAAGGTAGTGCTCGGATTTAGTGTTTCATAGGCGTTACATCAGCCGAAGTTATAATATTAATGCATACGCCTGTTTTCTGTCACCAGTGTGAAGAGAAGAGGCACATAGACATGCTGATGACAAACGGGATTGAGAATGGCATGACGGTAATGTTGGACACGATGAGTTCAGTTTTATGTTGAACTCTGCTGGATGGATGCAAACGTAACTTCATGTTGTTCTTGACAGGTCAGATACATTGAAGGAAAGGGCAGGGGAGTGTTCGCCACACAGATGTTCCAGAAAGGCCAGTATGTAGTCGAGTATCACGGAGATCTGCTGCAGATAACGGACGCCAAACAAAGGGAGGCTTTATACGCACAAGATCCAACCACTGGCTGCTACATGTACTACTTCCAGTATCTCAGCAAAACATATTGGTAGGTACCATACACACTGTGGGGAATTTTTTGTGCAATTTACTATAAAAAGAAAAAACAGCAGCTGTAACTGTCATATGAAATACAGTAGCAACATTTAACAAATCCTATAGGTGAAGGTAACACACATGCCACTGAAGATCTTTAGAACAGCTTAAATGCTAAAATGACAGACTAAAATGCTTCAGTAAAGTCCAAATTAAAACTGTTTGCAATACCTTTTTACTTCTCACCTTCATGCCATCCAAGTTGCAGATGAGTTTTTCTTCATGAGAACAGACTTGGAAAAAAGTAAAGTAATTTATAACTTGAATCACACCTTTGTGTCCTCTGCAGTGAATGGGTGCCGTCAGAATGAGAGTCCAAACAGCTGATAAAAACATTACAATAATCCACAAGTAATCCATACAACTGCAGCCCATTAGTAAATGTCTTGAGATGTGAACTGCTGTGTTTGTAAAACAAATTCATCTTTAAGACATTTTGGCCCGGTTTCACAGACAGGGTTTAGACTAAGCCAGGATTAGGCCATTATTTTTATTAACATGCCTTAGAAAAAAGCATCACTGATGTTCATCTTGAGACCAAACAAAGGCACTGACATGTTTTAAGATCAGTCAGTGCAGGTTTCTTTCAGTTAAAACAGTTCAGACTTACATTTTATTCTAGGACTAGGCTTAAACCTTGTCTGTGAAACCGGGGGTTTAACTTCAAACTGCTGTTTGGACTAATTCTAATGGCACCCATTCACTACAGAGGATCCATTGGTGTGCAAGGTATGTACTGCTACATTTCGCCAAATCTGTTCTGATGAAGAAACAAACTCATCTACATCAACAGGTACATCTAAAAAAAAAAATTAGAATATGGTGAAAAACTTCATTTTTTCTTGCAACTTATTTCAAAAAGTGAAACTTTCATATATTTTAGATTCATTCCATGTAAAGTAAAACACTTAAAGTTTTTTTGTTTTAATGTTGATGATTAGAGCTTACAGCTAATGAAAGTAAAAAATCAGTATCTCAAATATTAGAATATTTACATTTAAGTTTCCATAAATGACCATCCATACAGTATAAATTATGGGTTTCTCTTATTCTTTGAAACCACAATAATGGGGAACACTGCTGACTTGGCAACGGTCCAGAAGACGATCATTTAAACCCTCCACAAAGAGAGTAAGTCACAGAGGGTTATTACTGAAAGAGGTGGCTGTTCAAGGAGTGCTGTATCAAAGCATGTTAAATGCAAAGTTGACTGGAAGAAATAAATTGGATAGGAAAAATGTGCACAAGCAACAGTGATGACCACAAGCTTGAGAATACTGTCAAGCAAAGCTGATTCGAACACTTGGGAGAGCTTCACAAGGAGTGAACTGAAGCTGGAGTCAAGAGTCACCATGCTCAGACATCTTCAGGAAAAGAGCTACCAAACCACTTCTGAAACAGAAACATCATCAGAAGCATCTTACCTGGGCTACGGAGAAACAGAACTGGACTGATGCTCTGTGGTTCAAAGTCCTCTTTTCAGATTAAAGTAAGTTTTGTATTTCATTTGGAAATCAAGGTCCCAGAGTCTGGAGGAAGAAAGGAGAGACACAGAATCCATGTTCTTGAAGTCCAGTGTGAAGTTTCCACAGTCAGTGATGATTTGGGCTGCCATGTCATCTGCTGGTGTTGGTCCACTGTGTTTTCTGAAGTCCACAGTCAACACGGACATCTACCAGGACATTTTAGAGCACTTCATGCTTCCTTCTGCTGACAAGCTTTATGGAGATGCTGATTTCATTTTCCAGGACTTGGCACCTGCCCACACTGCCAAAGGTACCAAAAGCTGGTTCAATGACCATGTGTTACTGTGCTTGATTGGCCAGCAAACACACCAGACCTGAACCATGGTGGTAGGGAACCAAGAGAAGATGAGAGACACCAGACCCAACAATCAGATGACCTGAAGACCGCTATCAAAGCAACCTGTGCTTCATTACACCTGAGCAGTGCCACAGACTGATCACCTTCATGCAGTAATTCATGCAAAAGGAGCCCCAACCAAGTATTGAGTGCATAGAAATGAACATACTTTTCATTAGCCTGACATTAGTTTAAAATATCCTTTTTTATTTTTTTTATATAATATTCTAATTTTCTGAGACGCTGAATTGTGTTTTCATTATCTGTAAGCCATAATCATCAAAATTTCAAGAAATAAAGGCTTTAAATATTTCACTCCATGTAATGAATCTATAATACATGGGTTTCACTTTCTGAAATGAGTGACAAAAATATTGACCTTTTTCATAATATTAATTTTTTTAGATGTACCTGTAGGATGGCGTGAGGTGAATAAATTGTCAGCAATTTTAAAATTTCGGCCAAATTTCCTTTTAATGAGCAGTGAAACCGCAGTGTTTTAAACGCTGTCTGAAATCTTGCACATTTCTTCACCGACAGTGTGGACGCTACGAAGGAGTCGGATCGGTTGGGAAGGCTCATCAATCACAGTAAAAATGGCAATTGTCAAACCAAACTCCATGATATTAATGGAATACCTCACCTTATCCTCGTGGCCTCCAGAGACATCCAGGAAGGAGAAGAACTTCTTTACGATTATGGCGACCGCAGTAAAGCTTCGATAGAAGCTCACCCGTGGCTGAAGCATTAATGTACTGAGGAGGGAAAAACACCTTGTTTCTTAACTATACAGTTTTTAATGTAATTATTGCCTTAGTAAACAGAATGTTTTGGGATAGTAAGTGTATGGGTATGTCTAACACGGTACATATTCAACGTGTCCTACTTTTAAGATATTTATCCTGCTCTATGACATGCTAGTTTCAGCAGATTTCTTTTTGTATGTTTTATATATTGGTAGATCAGTGCTTCCAAAGCATGCAGGTATAGTCCAACTTTCTGCATTTTTATAAGAGTTTTCTTAATCTAATCTAATGTTAGGTAGTTAGAGGCTTAGCAATAATTATTTATAATGCCCAAACGTTTATGTTTGATGCTAAAAGGAGCGGCATTTTAAAAGGTTCAGAAAACTGGAATGTGAAATGTTACTGTTGTACAATGCTGAGTGTGTCGTGATTAACCTGAACAAAGCTGTACCTGTTACACACAAACTGAGTGTTGATGACCAAAAGCCCTGATGGAGTGTGTTCCAATCAATCTGTATGAGATGGTAGATGCATTGGTTAAATAAATCATTTTATGCAGTGCTTTGCCTGTTTTTGTATACAGTGGTGTCCAGACAAAATCCTGTATATTCTTTATATGACAGCAGAACTCAAGATGACTTCATTTAAACCTGATGATCATGATTTCAATCTCACACATTTGCTTATTTAATTAGTGGCCTACAAACAGCAGAATGTTTCAGAATAAATCTAAATTTTATGTCAAGTTCTAAAACTGTATTAATCCCAGATTGTCAAGTGTTCTTAGACATTTAAACAGAAAGATTTTTATAAAACGTATAGTTCCGGTCCTTTATTCTGATTGGTCGTTTTAAATTACTCCACAAACATACACCATCCTTTACGTCTGTTTCTCGGCAATCACTTTGTTGCGCCATATATAACCATTATATATATATATATATATATACACACACGCGTGTATGTCTATCTACGGTTGCAACCACAACCGTTTCTAAAGGAACTACATTGTTTGGCGGAAGAATAATTTTTGTATTAATATCATTACACTTTATTTGCTCGGTTTTATTTTGTGAAACTCCGCTTCGCGTCGAGCATAACACCCCCAGCTGTTACAAATTCACTGTAAACCACGGCCTCATGCTTTATTTAAACACACGCCCACGCGCACGATGGAAAGCGCGGCAAACCGGAAGACGTCAGAGACGCGCGCACGGCCCGTCGAGCGGCGCAGCCAGAATTTCCACACGGACCGTTTTAGAAGACGCGCGCACAAGGTTTGTTTTCATGCTTTTACATTATTGTATTATGGAAATGTTATATCAGATTGTTCAAAATGAAAGAAAGTGTTTTTGAATTCGAAAGCATATGACTTCGAGTTGTAAACTAAAATTGTAAAGCACGTAATTTCTTCGTGATTGCTTATATTCGCTTTTAAATGACTGAATATCAGCTAACGTACGTTAAGTTTGGTTATGACTATAAAAACAGCATCCTAAAACCCCGTGAAAAGCCCGAGCAGACCGCATTTATTAAGAGAGGTCGCTATCGTACATTACACAACTAACTGCAGGATTAGGGAGAAAGAAAAATTGAGTTAAAGGGATTTTGCATGAATTATTGCATAAATTATTCTAAGTGTATTCTAGGATTTTTGTTAAATGTAAACATATATTTAACAATGTAAAATAATACACTTTTTAATTTTATACAAGTCTTTTTTTTAGGAACTGTATTTTACATGCACAATACAACTTTTCTCAGGAATTTAGTAGTCTAGGAACCATTTTGCTCGAGTTATTGCATAAATTATACAATGTAATCTACAAACTTTAAATAGTTAACTCAAAAATTATAATAATCCTTCTATTTCTTTAGGAACTGAATTGCATAATTATTTTAAATTGTAATCTAGATACTTTTAAATACAAAGGTTATTATTATTGGTAATTAAAATGTTTAAGTAACCTGATTTTGCATTAATCATTGCATTTATTCTAGAATGTAATATATAAATTGTAAGCATAACTCTCCACCCTCAGATGATGAGAGAGTGGAGTCCTGTGGCGAAGGTTTACGACCCTCTCAAAGCGGGCAGCATCGATGGCACAGATATGGAGCCCCACGACAAGGCCGTCTGGAGGGCCATGATGGCCCGTTACCAGCCTAACAAGGGTGTGACCGGTGACCCTCACCTGACGCTGTTCGTGGCACGCCTGAATCCACAGACGTCTGAGGACAAGCTCCAGGAAGTCTTCTCCAAGTTTGGAGACATCCGCAGGGTACGTCTGGTCCGGGACATCGTGACGGGTTTCTCCAAGCGTTACGGCTTCGTCGAGTACAAGGAGGAGCGTTCGGTGAACAGAGCCTGGAGAGACGCCAACAAGCTGGTGGTGGACCAATATGAGCTCTTCGTGGACTTCGAACAAGAGCGGACACTCCAAGGCTGGATTCCAAGGCGACTCGGAGGAGGCCAGGGGGGCAAAAAGGAATCGGGTCAGCTGAGGTTTGGAGGCAGGGATAGACCTTTCCGGAAGCCCATCAATCTGACATCCATGATGCCCCAGAACAGATCAGCGGATAGATGGGATGAGTCAAGTCAGAGGGAGGAAAGACAAAGAGACCAAGAACCAGATAGGGAACATGGACGGTGGCGGGAGAGGAAAAGCGACCGGGATCGAGGGAACGATAGAGGGTACTACAAAGAGAAAAGAGACCGAAGCCGAGAGAGAGACTCCAACCGAAAGGAAGATAGAAGACACAGAGATCGAGAATGAACCTGTCCATACAAGACTTTTCTTATTCTAGATTAGTTTTTCCACACTGATTTGAATTTAGTTTATCTAAACAAAGCTTGAGGTTGGTAATATATTTATTTTCAGCAAGGATGCATTAAATTGATTAACACTTTACTGTATTTTTGATCAAATAAATGCAGCCTTGGAGAGCAGAAGAAACAAATTTTGACCCTAACTTATCTTTTTCTTATCGAAGTGAATTTAGTTTGAAATAAGTTTATTTGAAAATGCTGTCATTATTTTCAAATGTTTGTCAATTTTCATTTTTAGCAAGAAAACGTTCCCTTTAATTTCAGTAATTAGACTAATTTGTCTTACGAATAACGTGTCAACGAGTCCAGATGTTTTAAAATGAAGAGCAGCGGTTTCTTACATGGTATAAAATAGTTTAATACACAATGAGATGAGTTATGCATAATCCTTCATATGATACATTTGTTGCTGGATAACATTCTCAGTTGAGTGGAGTACTAGCTGTTCAACAATTGATTTAAGGCCCACGGACATGTATTTCTCTTGCAAAGCTGCCTTTATCAACACTTTAACATAGTCACGCGCTATGACTGCCAGTGAAAGCACCAGTCAAGCAATGCAAACCGCTGGTGAGGGACTTTTGTCTATGTGATAGATACTTCAGATGCCAATATTAAACTGGATTATTAATATTGTTCTGCCTTAATGCGCTGCAGAAACACTTAATGATGCACGTAAAGCTTTGTTTCATTAATCCAGGGTTTAAAAACTTAAATTCAGAGCCTGTGACATGCGGTCATGTACCACTGAAAATGCATCGATTTGCCGCTCAGTTTGTAAAAAAGACCTCATGTGATAACGCAAGTAATATAGAAGTGTACAGGGCATTTCAATAGGAGAAATGTTAAAATACACACGGTTTTGATTCATAAATACAACGCCGTTCAAAAGTTTGGGGTCAGCGGATTTCTTTTTAAGGAAATTAATGTTTTTATCCAGCAATGCATCCAATTAATCATAAATGACAGCTACGTCATTTATAATGTTTCTATTTCAAATAAATGCTGTTCTTTTGATGTTTCTATTCATCAAAAATGTATTACGTTTTGCACAAATACATGAAGCAACTGTTTTGAAGTTAAAATGTTGTCAACATTGATAAGAGATACTTAAGCTGTAAATCTGAATATTATTATGATTTCTGAAGATCATGTGACTGAAGACTGGAGTAATGATGCTGAATATTCAGCTGCGCATCACAGAAATATATTACACTTTACAATATATTCAAATAGAAAATGGTTATTTTAAATTTTACTAATAATTCACAATGTTACTGTTTTTCCATTGAATGGTAAAGTATCCTCCTCCACTGCACTGTAAGAACATGAGTTAATAAAAGAGAGGCACATTTCTCTGAATGTTTGCCCCATACACCCCCATATCAATACAAGTCTGCTGTTACAAACTGAGGGACAAGTTGAAATTATGTTCTGTGATTACCGCAGGTCATAAAGGAATGAACACTTGATATTCCTTTCAATTCTGTGTGAATTTAACGAATCAAGCTACTGTGCAATTTCAAAAAAGGGTTTAAACATAACGTCACCATCCTTTTCAGACAATCTCTGTCCTGGGCGCAGCAACTAAAAACGTAAATCTCACACTTTTCTTCAGCCATGTGCATATTTTCACTCATAATTCAATTTGAATTAAAAATAGATATGTATCTTATCTACTGGAGGCATCTTCTCTTTAAACGTCATCAGGAGACTGCCTGAAATCTATTCGTCATCTGCTTACAGTAACTTGCCGTTTGCAATAGCAATAAAATGTCTAACTATCTAACAAAATAGGCACATAACACTCTTTGGGGGCGAAGATGAGGGCCACAATCTATCAGTAACTCTAAACGTTCCCTTCGTGAGCTCTCGTCTCATCTGCTTGCAGACGTTGTAATCGTGGCATACGGTCACATGGTTAGTGGAGCGTTGTGTTCGTTAGATGTGCTGTAATGCCTCCTGGGCTTGTTCTGTGTACACCTCATCTTTCCCCGCCCACGAGTCGAAGCCGTCACCCATCTGCGGCATCCTCCTCTGAGAGCCGCGGCTTTTGTCCCGGGAAAAGAAGCTAAACCTGTGAACGGAAGACAGGGCATCAGCACAGTTGGTTTGCATTGTCATGCATGAAATTATGGTTATTAAACTAGATTGTTTCAGAAACATTTTGGAGTTGATGAGTTGTTTACTATGTTACGTTTTAGCACTCAGGAACATTTCAAGTGTAATTAACTATTGATAATAATGCATACTTTATGGCTACGCTACATTGCACAAAGAAATATCATATTTCACACCAAAATTAAAATACAAAAATCATAATTTAGAAAAAATAAACAATTGTTGTTTGAAGAGTTTTCTTTTGAATTAAAAATAATATAACATTTCTAATATAAAATCCAAATATAATATATATCCGAATATAAAAAAAATCGCATAAATAAAATAATTTCAACACTGAAATAATTTGAATACAAATAAAAAGGTAGATTTACATTTACATTTACATTTATGCATTTAGCAGACGCTTTTATCCAAAGCGACTTACAGTACATTCCGGTTATACATTTTTGTCAGTATGTGTTCCCTGGGAATCGAACCCACAACCTTTGCGCTGCTAACGCAATGCTCTACCACTGAGCCACACAGGAACAAAGATTTCTTTGTCAAAAACAATGTCAGAAAGTAAACATTTATGAATATTTTTTATTTACTAATTGTATTATATTTTAATTATAATTCCTTTGGCACTAAAGATATTTCTTTGTATCATTATAATGTATAAAAATAATGTCAGAATGTGTGTGTGCGTGTGTGTATACACACATTTGTTTCTCATTCTCAATTACTTTGTGCTTTTATTGTTATGTTTAATGTAAAAAATGTCAACAAAAAGTTATGTCAGAATGCTAATAAACAAACAAACCCATGATTACATTACATATATATTAATATAAAATTATACATACATATAATTTATATTATTGTTTTCTCTTTATTTCTTGAACGTTTGGCATGAAATATGAGCTACACATTTGAAACTACTGTACCATAACCTCATCTCATCTCAACCTCACTACGGTCTGTCCGGATCTGAAGATACACAAAGCATCTCACAAATGTTTGCTGTGTATCTGTGCTCTTGCTTGACACATTTCAGCTCATACAAGCAGTGATAGTCAAGCGTTAATCTCCCTGCGCCTCTATAAAGCACTGTTTAGTCGCTAGTATACAGAATCTCTTATATAGTTCTCACAGCAGCACGAGTGTTAGAGGAGTGAGCGGGACTTTGATTCTGACTGGCTGATTCTAACGATCCTTCTGCTGATTGGTCGCACAGATAGCCCCACAATCAGCCAATCAGAATGTGCTCTTTACAGTCAGTGGCTCTAATGAGGAGGGGGTGTTAGATGAGGGGGCCATGCAGCTCCATCACATGCATGGAGGATAAAGTGTTAAAACAGCAAAGAACACAAAGGTGAACCACCAAAAGGTCGTACAAGGGAAATAAGTCGTCTGATTGGCTGTAAAGTGGGGTCATCTGAAATCAACCCAGCCGCCACCATCGGCATAATGGCTGTGAAGATCCTGTTACAAAGAGGCACAGATATGGAGATGAGCAAAGAGAAGATAGACCCAGAACCACCTGTAGTATCGTTCTGCTCAGTCTTTAGCATTTCAGATGCATACGGCAGCATTAATGATGGTCATGCCTTAAGAATGTAGTAAAACAAGGGTACATGGATGCCAACATGAGTCATTACATGTCATAAACTCTAAATGTGTCCGTCAAGCTGTAGTTTAGTCAATGTGTAATGTTTTTAATGGTCTTGTGTTTTCTTTAGCTCAATTTCCAGAGAAATGCATGCACTGATAAAATACATACTTGGACTGCAATCCAAGTTGCTTTGAATGAATGCATACGTTTGTAAACATTCTGAATTCATAAATAAATGAAATTTTTGGGCAATATATCTGCGCTCCTGACGCAAAGGCTGTTGTAAAACACTAAGGGGTCAAATTATGCAGATTTTTAAGAATATGGGCCAGATTTACGAACAGCTTGTGGCAACGCAAACTCTCTTTTAGTGTTAAAACTGCTGTTAGGATTAACTAAAGACGCACGCGCATGGAAGAGTAAGATCTGAAAAGACATAAACAGTCATTTTTGAGGCTGATATTATTGCACATGTATTTGTAGGAGTAATACTTTCAGGCGCAAAATGTATGGGAGGAGTGTATTTAAATGTATCATGCAGGGCCTGAAATTAACACCCGACTACGCGCCAAATGCGGGTGAATTTTGCAATTGGCGGGTAAAACTGTCAATCTACCTGCCACATTGGCGGGTAGCCAATGAGAATTGAGTGATTCATTAGTTGTTTTTTTGCCTGTTTTTTTTTTAAGTCCGCCATTTAATTGGATTTTAGCTCAAAATGTGGCGGCACATTACTGGGGTAAAGAGGCCAGCTGAAACGAACAACCAACAAAAAGATGAGGATGAGTCAAAGAAAAGTAAAGGCGGCGTTTTAATCTGAAGTGGACAATTGGCGACAACGGCAAGGTTCGTGAGTGGCTGATTTATGACCGCAGTAACGTTACAGACGAAATGTACTGTATTTCATGCACTGACGTCCATGAAAGCAGCGCAGTTTGAGAAGATGCGACTCCTGTTTCGGAACGTTCACGCGATCGGCAAGAAGACGAGGCCCTTCTCTGACTATGTTTGGATGTGCGAGTAATTATTAAACTGTTGGTGAGATGGGATGAGATGAGATAAAGCAAAGCTGACGTTGGTTGCGGGGAGGAGTTTCCTCATCTCAGCTCGTAGATTTACAGGCACACACACAAACAGTTAATTCGGAGAGAAATAAAACGGACATAAATTATTTAAACGTAAAACCGAAAAAAAACGCAATTTAAAAAGATAAAAAAATATATAGTCTAAGAGTTATTATTACTTATAATTATTTAGTTAATAACTTGACAGCACTTAAATGTGTATTCTTACAAGTTAAAGAATAATGTTTGTGTGATTTCTATTTTTCACCTTTATGAGGCAAAAAAACAAAACAAAAAAAAACTGGCTGGTAAAAAGTTACTGTGGCAGGTGGATTTTTAAATCCACCTGCCACAGTGTCTGGTGGTCAAAAAAGTTAACTTCAGGCCCTGGTATCATGCAACATGATTTACTAAGGTTTGCGCCTTTATTTACCGCCCAGAAAAGCATTTCTTAAAGGGTTTGTGCCTGTTTTGTTAGTGGATTACACGCATCTTACTATCATTGGCTCTGTTGCGTTGGTCATTGTGACTGCATGCGTGTTCTTTAATTTGTGCATTGTCCATAAATCACCCACAGAACTTTCCACTCCCATCGGCGCTTTTATGGGATTGTGCCCTCATGCTAATCTGCACGGTTTGGTAAATCTGGCCCTAAAGGTTTGTAATATAATTGTGTGTGTGTGTGTACATGTTTGGCTCTTGTAGCAGTACGCACAGTCGTTTTATCCCCGACTCGGGCTGAAAGTTGGAGCGTGAGCTTGGCCGGAGGGTAGGAGACGGGTCTGGGAGCAGCAGGTCTGTTTCCTCTTCCTGTTCTTCACTGCAAATGTGATCAAAAAATATCATATATCATATCAAATCTCATATTTCAGAATTTCTCACAATTGCAATTTCATAATCACAATTTAGAAATTTTCCAAATTTTGAGTTTACATTTCATAATTCCGTTTTTTGTTTCTGCCACAAAAAAAGTAAAAAAGGTCATTGCAACTTTTTATCTCACAATTACAAGTATACAACGCACAATTTGGACATTTCTTTGCAATTTTCAGAATTCTGAGTTTAAATGGAGTTTTTTGTTTCTGCCACGGAATAAAAAGTAAAAAAGGTAAATGTTACTTTTGATCTCAATTCTGAATTTTACTTGTGATTGTGAATGTATATCTCACAATTATTTTTCCTGACAATTGCATTTACCTTTTTGTATGCTGTGCGACAACACGCTTTCATACATATAGTATTATTTCTTAATTTCTTAAAACCCTTTTTAAAGAGATATGACTGACTGGTTTAAAGTTAAGTATTAAGATGTTTGACCTTTTGTAATATGCGATTTCCTCTTGTAGCATGAAGACTTTAGCTTTCAGCTCATTGCGCTCATGCAGGACGTCCCGCAGCTCTTGCAGGGTAAATCGCGGCCGGTTCGGGTCTTTTGGATCTAAAGAGGACATGTCGTCATCACACAGCGCCTCCTGGTGGATGACAGGAACACAGTCATTTACACTGAGCGACTGGCTGCAAAAGAGGTTTTAAACGAGTCGCACAAACAGATTTATTATCAGAGCATCCACAAAACAACACAATTATCACCTGATTTCACTGCTGTTAATGTACAACACTATATGATTGGTGCTTTAACCTCTCAGTTATGATCCATCATATGATCATGGAGTTAACATTTGATTCAGTCACATGGTTTGCATTCAGTACAAACACTTGCACACATGCAGGTCAGACTTTCACCAGTCGACTTCACAATGAGTGTGCACCTGTGTAAAGGACTAAAGTCATTAGTGCACTGCTCTGACAGTCTGCTGTATGTTGGTACAGAAGCAGTCACACACTCTGCAGGGTTGTTATCGCCCTAGCGTGACTCGTGCAAACAGACGCAGATACGGGTCAGGTGTTAGTTTACACTCCATGCTATCCTTAGAAGCTGCCGCTGCAGGGTTACCCATAAAAACACAGCCTCTTCATCGTCCTTCTCCTCCTCACTGTCATCTGTCAGGGCTCCTGGGGCCCCGGTGTGGGGGATGAAATGGAGCGGACCTTCCTCTATCTCCAGGCCCCCAGCGAGGAGCTCAGAAGCTAAATCCTGACCCCAGGAAGGGGCCGCTTTAGACGACTGCGGTCACAGACATGTGGACCAACATTTTATGGGGAGTGTTTGTTTGAGTGAATAGTTCAAAATAAACCACTGAACAAAATATGAGTAATAAAACACAATCAGAAAAATGTTCAGCATAGGAGTTTTTGTTCTTTTCAAATTTCTTAACAAAAAATAATTTTTCATGCTACATACTATTAGGGCACAAAAGAGATTGAGATTAAAACTATCACTAACCATGATTTGTTTTTCTGCATCTTAAATTTAGCATTTGATCACATATTCCTCTAAATAGATTCACTACAGTTCAAAAGTTTGGGGCTGGTAAGGCTTTTTTTGGTTTTTGAAAGACGTCTCATCATGGATGAAATACAATGAATGCAGTAATATTGTGAAATATTATTGCAAATCAAAATAACTTATATTGTAAAATATAATTTATTCATGTGATGCGCAGCTGAATTTTCAGCATCATTATACTTCAGTCTTCAGTGTCACATGATCTTCAGAAATCATTCTAATATTTGATTTGCTGCTCAATAAACATTTCTTATTTTTATCATTGTTGAAAACAGCACATATTCATATTTGTATGAAAACTTTTAGGATACTTTGATGAATATAAATTATTTATTTGAAATAGAAATCTTTGTAACATTATAAATGTCTTTACAGTCCGTTTTGATCAATTGAATGCATCCTTGTTGAATAAAAGTATTAATTTCTTTAAAAAATTAAAAACTTTTGAAAGATAGAGTAAATAAATATAGTGCACTCAAAGTGCAAAGCCACTATGCTCCATCGTTTAAGGTGGTAAGCTTTGATAATAATTACATTAAATCATACAAAGTACTACTAATGCAAATCATTTTGAACAAATGTACCATGCTATACGTCTTTAACAGTCATTAACTTACAAACAATCCATATAAATATCAAATGAAGTAAACGTGTGCACTGCATTGAATTTAACAATGCCTCAATTCATACATCTTTGCAACTTACAAACAAAACCATATACACTGTCCACTGATTTTATTCTCCTTCTTGTTTCCTCTGTGAGACTGTGACTCATTATGGACACCACGTGAAGATCCTGAAACTTTAGATCACACTTACTTCCTTTAAACAGAAATAGAAATGACTGAATGCTGCAGTTGAACACTGAAGTGTCTCGATGCATTGGAATTAAGATGCAATGGAAAACTTCAGTTCATAATCTAATTGTCAGAGATTTCATGAGTTTCTAAACCTGTGATAAACCAACACAATCAACGCAGCACCCATCTACATTCATGTACCTGTGCAGGTGAAGGTGGTGCTACAGGCTCCTCTGTCCCAGCGCTGACCTTGCCCTGCTCTTTAAGCCGCTCCTTGAGACGGGTCACTTCCTGTCGCAGGTTACCCAGCTCCTGCTGCCGTGCCTGACCAGACGCCTCCAGCTCCACCTTCTGCCCGATCAGCGCTTTACCCTGGGCCTCCACCACTGTGATCTTATGCCTCAGGTCATGGTTGATCTTCATCAGCCTGTTCAACTGTTGCTGGAGCTGGAAGAAACGCCATTTGTGCCCCATTAAACCTCCACAATATGATGAACATTATGTGCACCAGATGTTTAGGCTATGATGCTATTAGATAATACATTTTTCCAGCAGAAGTTGTTGATTTTAATGACATCTCTTCATCTTGCTTCCTTGAGATAATGTCTGTGCATTGACTGCCACTAACAATAGGATTTGCTCAGCAAGAACATGGCTCTTTACCGCTTCAATGTCCTCGTTTTTGAGCGTCAGCTCGCGGTCTTTGCACGGATCTCGTCTCGTTGTCGATCTACAACTTCCTTCAGCTTCTTCATCACCAGCCGTTCCCTCTCGGTCATGCCTGGCATCACAAATAAAAACTCAAATCAGCACATTTATTACATAGAGAACAGACATTCAAGGAAATAACTAAATATAAGGCATGTATAATTAACAAAATACTGGCCATTTTTGATCGACACATTAGCACGCAGGAAGTTTCAGGGTGAGGGTTTTGTTTTGCATGGGACAGGTCACTGGATATAAGTACAGACGTAAGAAGTCTGACAGACGCTGCAAGCAAATAACTTCCTGACTGTGCGCCCATGTTGCTGCTCCTAAAATAGATGTGTCCGTGCGGAGAATCTGACACACTTCACGTTTGTCATGACCTAGAAATGTAATGTCACATGCTTTAAAGCAGTGCTTCCCAAACCTGTCCTGGAGGACCCCCTGTCCTGCACCTTGTGTATGTCTCTCTAATCAGACACACCTGATTTAGTTCTTGCAGTCTCTACTAACGAGCTGATGAGTGAATCAGGTCCTTCTCCAAGGAATATTTAGAGTTAAATACAACTTTAGCGGTGTTACCTTCATATTTTTAATTCCTCCCTCATACATGAAATACACAAATCATTTTACAAAGCACTGCATATACAGTATATATTGAATATATATATTTTTACATGTTTAGCCTTATATAGATATATGTGTGTGTGTGTGTGTAAAATATCAATATACATTAGATTATATATATATATATTAGATTATTGTTATGTATTTATATTTATTTATTTATAAATACTGCAACTTTTGACAGTCTGATGCCAACTGAAATTGTGAAACTCGTGTATTAAATAAATTCAATGCACACAGACTGAAGTAGTTTAAGTCTTTGGTTCTTTGATGATTTTGGCTCACATTTAACAAAAACCCACCAATTCATCTCAACAAATTATAATATGATGACAAGCCAATCAGCTGATCAACTCAAAACACCTGCAAAGGTTTCCTGAGTCTTCAAAATGGTCTCAGTTTGGTTCACTAGGCTACACAATCATGGGGAAGACTGCTGATCTGACAGTTGTCCAGAAGACAATCATTGACACCCTTCACAAGGAGCGTAAGACACAAACATTCATTGCCAAAGAAGCTGTTCACAGAGTGCTGTATCCAAGCATGTTCACAGAAAGTTGAGTGGAAGGAAAAAGATGCACAACCAACCGAGAGAACCGCAGCTTATGAGGATTGTCAAGAAAATCAATTCAAGAATTTGGGTGAACTTCACAAGGAATGGACTGAGGCTGGGGTCAAGGCATCAAGAGCACCACACACAGACGTGTCGAGGAATTTGGCTACAGTTGTCTTCAGAGGCGTCTTACCTGGGCTAAGAGAAGAAGAACTGGACTGTTGCCCAGTGGTCCAAAGTCCTCTTTTCAGATGAGAGCAAGTTTTGTATTTCATTTGGAAACCAAGGTCCTAGAGTCTGGAGGAAGGTGGAGAAGCTCAAAGCCCAAGTTACTTGAAGTCCAGTGTTAAGTTTCCACAGTCTGTGATGATTTGGGTGTAATGTCATCTGCTGGTGTTGGTCTATTGTGTTTTTTGAAAACCAACATCACTGCACACCAAGAAATGTTGGAGCACTTCATGCTTTCTTCTGCTGACCAGCTTTTTAAAGATGCTGATTTCATTTTCCAGCAGGATTTGCACCTGTCCACACTGCCAAAAGCACCAAAAGTTGGTTAAATGACCATGGTGTTGGTGTGCTTGACTGGCCAGCAAACTCACCAGACCTGAACATAGAGAGTCTATGAGGTATTGTCAAGAGGAAAACGAGAAACAAGAGACCAAAAAATGCAGATGAGCTGAAGGCCACTGTCAAAGAAACCTGGGCTTCATACCACCTCAGCAGTGCCACAAACTGATCACCTCCATGCCACGCCGGATTGAGCCAGTAATTAAAGCAAAAGGAGCCCCTACCAAGTATTGAGTACATATACAGTAAATGAACATACTTTCCAGAAGGACCAACAATTCACTAAAAAATTTTTATTGGTCTTATGAAGTATTCTAATTTGTTGAGAGTGAATTGGTGGGTTTATATTAAAAGGTTATTATGCAAGTAATTTCCTGCATTCTATTTAAACAGCTCTTTGTATCTTTACATCAGTGCTGAGAGCGGCGCTGGAGTGTTTGTGTAAACAGCTGCGCTGTGTTTGACACCGAATCAAACTCGTCCAGCAGGACTGAGAGGGAGACTGTTCTGACGGCTGCAGTGGGCGAGCGTGAGTGTGTCCGAGGCACTGTGGAGTCTCTGTGCTCGTCTTCACTCACATGGAGAAGGGATGCTTTGTGTGGCGTTTATGTCAGTTCCTAAACAGCTGAAAGAATGCGTGAGAATTCGCACTATGCACATGATCACACGTGTTTGCTTTTGTATCCAGAACAGGCATGCTGGGAAAAGAGCATGCTGCTATGTTCATAATGGAACAAATGCAGTACATAAAAGATGATAAGTGAAACAACATTTGACATTTGTAGTATGCTACGTTATCATCATGTCTCATGTGAGCGACGTTCAATTAACACAGCTTTTCTGCTGGTTATGTGAAAGTAAATTTAACTTTTAAGACCAAGTAAAATTCTTACTTTTGAATTCACTTAAATTCACTGTTTTCCAGTAAACATTTAAAAATGTATTTACTTGAGAAGCAAAATGACATCAGTAAGAAGTCTTGTTTTCAGTGAAAGTGATCAAAATGATCAAAGTAAGGGCTCACTTAATTCAAAGGGAACAAGTCATGCTCCACTGACCAATGTTTGTTCTTATTTGAAGCATAAACTCACTTAAACTTGTTCAGTTTCTCAAAACAAGACTATATCTTTGTTTTGTATTCTCAAGTATCTCGATGTAGGAATGTTTTAGATATTAAAATACTGAGGAAGACATTCATTTTTTTGCCAATGCATGCAGCATATAATGCCGTGACTTTATGATTTAAGACTTTGTAAAGCCTTAATTTGTGGAAGAGTGAATTAATATTTTTTAAGACCTGTATAACCTCAGAATTCTTTACACAAAATTGGTTAAAAAAATTCTGAGGTTAGATGGAATTTGTATTCCAATTTAATTGGAATCTATGGAATTGAAGCGTGGTGCATTGTGGGATATTGTTTTCCAGACACTAAGCTCTCTTTCTCCAAACCCCGAGCTTTAAGACTACCTTCCTGTTTCTGTATATCCTCCTCCGTCATTGGACACTCTTTGACGGACAGGTTGTTGAGCAGCGTTTTGTTCTCCTCCTGCAGCTGTGCGATCTGGGACAGCAGATCCTGGGCTTCTCCTCTCCACACATCCTCCACAAGCTCCAGCTCCTGTTCACAACCACACACACATTCAGAAGCAGCTCATGAAACATACACGAGTGTATATTTAACCGCTGACCTTCACTGGAGTTACGTAACGTCTGAAACAATCAGCAAAAACACACAAAGCAGGAGCATAATAACATCTTTACAGAAGGACACAGACAAAAGCTGCACTCATAACTCTGTTTATATTCATGTGTTTAATCTATTCTTACATTTGTGTGTGCTACAATACCATGGTCATGCACTATGGTAAAACCACAGTATTCTTCATCTTGAAGTAACATCAAGTTACCATGGCACAATAGAATCTGACCCCACACTGGATTATAGTACTACCTCAGTAATTTGACATCAGCCTCATAAGATTTGGATTTGTTGCATATTTTCTCACCGTCCCAGTGGACATGATGTTACGTGATAATGATGGACTGTGGTTATGATTACATCATTTCCTGTACCAGACAGGAACTTAGAAATCCCCATGCATGCACTGCTTTGTTCTGAAACACCACTGACAAACAACTTAAGCCAAGAAAAACAACGTATATACATTCATGCATACTTAAAAGTAGTAGAAAAAAAAGAAGTAGGTCTATACATTCACCAAGGATACGGTAAACTGATAAAAAGTGACAGTAAAGACTTTTATTGTTAGAAAAGATTTCTATTTTGAATAAATTCTATTCTGAATAAAATCCTGAAAAAGTATCACAGGTTCCCAAAAAATATTAAGCTGCAAAAACTGTTTCCAACATTGATAATAAATCAGCATTTAAGAATGATTTCTGAAGGATCATGTGATGTTGAAGATTGTAGTATTGGCTGATGAAAATTCAGCTTTGTGTCACAGAAATAAATTACATTTTAAAGTAAATTAATACAGAAAACTGTTATTTGAAATTGTAATCTTATTTCACAATATTACGTTTTTTACTGTATTTTTGATTAAATAAATGCAACATTGATGAGCATAAGAAACCTCTTTAAAATACAGCCCAAACTTTTGAACATCAGAGAATATACACTATATATTAGGAAAGTCAGGCTATATTTTTCTAATCGAATTAATCACATATATATAATTACAATAATATTCAATAATAATTAAAATATCTTAAATTACTATATATATATATATATATATACACACACACACACACAATTATGCACTTTAATATATGTATTATTGAATACATTTAGTTTTATATATAAAATAATATATAAATGATAGATAGACAGACAGACAATATAATATAAATATAATGGAACACGAATACAAAACAAAATATTTAGAATTTAAAATGTGTACTTTTATATGCAAAATACTAACATAATTGTCCATATACAGTATGCTGTGACGTCACAGAAAAGTGGCGCACAGTAGACTAGTCACCTGTCTGTTTCTAGTGTCAATAAAACAGAGTTAAATGAACGAGCTGGTTATCTAGATAAGGTAAATAGATATTCTAGCCGGTGAAAGCACCTTCTTATGTTTCCTGTCCTTCTCCAGCCGGTCCATCCGCTCCAGCCGCAGCCGGTCCAGCTCCAGCCGCAGCTCCTCGGTCTCCGGACTGATGCTGTTGCGGCTCACCAGGACCTCCAGGATCTCCAGCACACGGACCACTTTAGGCATGAGGCGGGACAGAGCCTCGCATCCGTACTGATCGATAATGCGCTCGAACTCCTGGCCCACGACCGCGGCGATATCGTAGACGTCCATCACGGTCAGATCCGCCACGTTCTTCTCCAGCGCCGAACCGAAATCCTCCATGACCGACCGTCTCTGAAGTTCGTTTCCTTCTAAACTTTCTCAGTCCCTTTCAGTAGCCAAACAGATCCCGAAAGCCCTCTAAAAACCTTCTAATGACATCCCGTCGAAAATAAAAGCCATTTCGGGATATTGTAGGCCGAATTGGACCGAAATAAGAGTTGTCCCATTGCGGTTCGGTTTCCCTGCCCTTATTTATTCCTCAGAGCGGCGCTTTACGTACCGCGCATGCGCACAGCAGCGGCAGATGAGGGCGCAGTGAAATCACTGCCAAGCGCCACACTGACCTACAATATCGGTCATAAGCACTGTTTACCATGGATATTGGGTAGTTTAACTATGTCTGGATTTTGATTGCCATTGTTAGATCAAATGATGAACGGGTAGTTGACGGAACATGTCAAGCAGTGACTGACGTACATAATCAGTATTGGGGAGTAACTAGTTGCATGTAACGAAATAACGTAATTTAATTACAAAATAAATGTAACTGTAATCTGTTACAGACAGATATTTGTCTGAATATTTTCTCTCACACACACACACACACACACACACACACACACACAATTTATTTCCCAAATTGCATTGACTGCTTTAAAATATGAGACACCCAGACACCCATGTTTCAGGAGTTTAGGACATATGCTTATTCGATGATTGTTTGTATTTCTTGTTTAGGTTTATGCTTTATTTTTCCAAAGCATTGTCAGATGCTGGTGTTTCCTGTCATACCTGTCCAAAGTTGATTTCAAAAACAGTATCATAGCTAATAAACTATAGCTTGTTATGATTTTAAATCTGAATTTAACCTCTCTAAAGATGATATCTAAAGTCTGGTTGAGTCTGATTTTGTGCTGGCTGTACTTCAAAATTAAATTATCTTAATTCAAGAGATGAAGGATTTTGAGAAGACAATTATTAACAGTTGAATACATTCATCAAATTTTTTAAAGTAATCAAATGTAATTGGTTACATTACTTTAATACATTGAAATAGTTACACTACGTATTTTATTTGAAATAGGGTAACCTGTAATCTGTAACCTATTAAATTTCCAAAGTAACCTTCCCAACACTGCTTATAGTCGTGTATGATTAAGTATGTGTGCAGTTTTTGATATTCAGTTAGACTTCACGCTGCAGGCAAATGTGGCCCAAAGCTGATTTGTTTTTGTTTTTTGCCCACACGTGACTCAGATCTGTTTTTATCATGACAGTGTGAACAACACAAACCGCATGGAATCTGATCTTTTCAATTCTGATTTGTGCCACTTCCATATGTAGTACTAAATCCGATCCATTTTAGATGTTTTGCAATGCGACCGCAGTGTGAACGGTCATGTCGGATTTCATGCGGCTTTTACATCACTCTAGATCAGGCATCCTCAAATCTGGCCCACTCCTGCAGAGTTTAGCTCTAACCCGTATCAAGCTAATCAGCATCTTCAGGATCATTAGAAATCACAGGTAGATGAGTCTGATCAGGGTTGGAGCTAAACTCTGCAGCAGATCGGCCCTCCAGGGAAAGATTTGAGGAACCCTGTTCTAGATCGACATGATTCCGCGCTGACGGGAGACACTTTAAAGATTTTACATACCCAAAGTTATCAAGACAGTAGCGAAAGGTAATCAGTGGAAGTGTGATATGTGTCAGAACTCATAGAGTGACAACTCGACAAGCAAAACATGAGGTCTCATATCATAAATGTTTAAAAACTCTTCTTTTGTCACATCCTTGTCTTTTATTTTTTCATATTGCCTATGCATAATTTCACTGGTTCTGCAGCCGATCACAATATAAATAAACGCATAATCGCTTACTTTATATCCTCCGTGTTTAACGTTATTTCCGTATGACGGCGCGCAGTGTAAAAGTGTTGCCAAATCCCTGTTCGTATCGTTCTTATGCGGGTCGTTCAGAACCATGATCTGTTCACACTGGAAATCTGATATTGTATATTTAAAACAACAATGTGAACAGCTATACAGCTAAACTATATTGAGCTCTAAGGCTCGCAGTGTGAACGTAGCCTTAGAGACTTCATGGATGGGTTTTGAATTTATTTCTAACATGTTTTTAATTTGTTGTTGCATCTGTAAATACAGGTGTTAAAAACAACAAGCACATGCATAACTTACCCATAATTAATACATTTTTATTTACTTCAGTTTGCATTTACAACTTCAAGTTCATTTACATTAAAATCGTAAAATGTGTTAAAAGATACCAAATGAACTACCAACTAGATGGTTGGTAAATACCTCCAGGGCTCAGACTCCTTTCACCTAAACTGTGGGAGATAAACAAAGAAAAACAACTTAATATCTAAACTTTGTTATAAAGACAATAACGTCACTGAAAATACAGGTAAGTGGCCCAAAGCGAACAGCATTTGTGAATACGTACTGCATTCTTGAGGAGACTGCCTGATTTATGGAAGATTGAGGATCGTTTAGAGCTGGTTCTGGCAGGTTCGGGTCTGGGCGGGTCCAGTCGAAGTGGTTCGAATCTGGGTGGGTCCAGTGTGAACGCATCCAGACTGGGCAGTTCCATATTGGGTGGGTCAGGAAAAACAGTAGGCAGTGAACTATCAAAACTATTGGCTGTATTCTCTGGAGGCGTGTCCATTGGGATCCCTCCCATCTCATAGTGCTTTTTCCGAGTTCTCCCAATCGTATACGCTCGTTCACCAGATGCTTCTCCAACTCCAATACTTTCACCTATAAACAAACATGCGTTTACAAGCATGAAAAAGAACTTGCAAAGCATTGTACTTGCATGATGTGATGTATTTCATCATTCAATGTGAATGTTGTACTTGATTTAATCCTTTGGGATTTGATTGGATGGTGTAACCGTTTTCATACCTAAAACTGTACTATTTTTCATTTTTGGCAAATTTACCTGAGAATCCATTTCTTCTGTTTTGAGTTTTATAAGAGACATACTGGAAAAGTCCATGGAGTCTATGGGAAAAAAACAAGATGACACACTGTAGCATCACATAAACCAATGGATGCTCTGCAGTGAATGGGTGCCGTCAAAATGAGAGTTCAAACAGCTGATAAAAACATCACAATAATCCACAAGTAATCCATACACCTCCAGTTCATCACTTAATGTCTTGTGAAGCGAAATTGCGAGTTTGTAAGAAACAAATCCATCAGTAAGGCATTTTAACTTTAAACTGTCACTTCTGGCTAAAATGCGAGTCCATAATCCATAATAAACCTTCCTCCAGTAAAGTTCATCCCTGTTGTCCTCTTACATCAAAATCCACCGACATTTAAAAAAAAATTTGGCTTGTAAACATTGCTTGATATGAGTATATATTTCAGTTTTTCACTGGAGAAGGCAATAATATGGATAGAGGACTGATATTTTAGACAGAAACAATGGTTTAATCATGTTAAAACGCCTTGATGTACTGCATTTGTTCTTACAAACACACACCTTTTTATTTTACGAGACATTAACTGAAGGTTTTTGTGGATTATTGTGATGTTTTTATCAGCTGTTTGGACTCATTCTGACGGCACCCATTCACTGCAGAGGATCTAATGCTACATTTCTCCAAATCTGTTCCCATGAAGAACCAAACTCATCTATATCTTGGATGGTCTGAGTACATTTTCAGCTGTTTTAATATTTGGGAGAACTATTCCGTTAATGTGCATTCTGGAGTTGTTGGTGATAACAGACTTGACTATTTGCAGGGAGAATGTTTCTTGTTGCATGTGTCCATGACACTCACTCTTGTCCTCAATCTGCATTTGTCCTGATTTAGTAGATGACACCACAACAGCGGCCATGTCATTCACGTGACGGGATGCTTGCTGTACAGCTTGGAGCTTCTTGTTGCCTCGATCTGCCTTTACCTGTTAAATGAAGGATTGATGTGTCAGAATCATCAGATTTGATTCGATTAAATACACTTATATTGGTCTCATGAATTTTACCTTTGAAGCAGCGACAAGTTGTGCCGTACTGGCGGCGATCTCATGAGAGCAGACAATCAGCTCTTCATATTTCCCTTTGTCAGTCACGACTTTATCAGCCGATTCACTTTGTGAGATAATTCATCACAATTACAGGGACTGACACTAATAAATCCAGGTTAAAGCTTTAAATATTCTACACACTCACAGCATCTGTGTTGCACCCCATCCTACAGCCTTCGATGCTGAGATGAGTCCCTCCGTCCAACGTGAATTTTTAGCATAGAAGTCTTTGACAGAACCAACACCCTAAGATGGAATAGCACAATAAGGTGTTTGAGTGTGTGAGTATGCATGATTCATCAAAATAATCTCAAATCGTCCATATAGCCAAATCATACCCGGCCACTTTCCACAATGTCTCTCTGCAGGTCCGTAGCGGCCGTCACCAGCATGTGTATAGCCTATGGACAAACGTGATGAAACATTACTTGAGAAATCTTGATATACATTACTAATTTAAAAAGTTTAGGGTCAGTATGTTTTGTGTTTTAGAAAAAAATGAACTAATGCTGCATTTACTTGATTAAATATACAGTAAAAACAGATATTTTGAAATATTAATACCATTTAAAATAAATGTTCTATTTTCCATTATACATGTCTTTACAGTCAGTTTTGACCTTAAAGTACCTTCATTAGATCTGAACACGAGCCAATGATGCTGTAATAGAACAAAACAAAAAATGTAAATACATAACATAAACTACAAATTGTGTGCGGTATTTATAAATCTATATCCCAAACTCACTTTTGGTTAACTTCCAGCTTCACTCCAGATGAATCTCTTCTTGCCTGGCTCAATATTTCCTGTATTACATAAGAAGAAACTCATGAAGTCATAGCAAATCCTGAGTTCAATCCAGTATCATTAACCCTCTGGTTGTATTCAAATTGACCCGAAAAAGATTGTATTTTTCCCGAAAATACTAGTTAACGTTATCGCATTGGACTCAAACTTACTGACTTTGTTCACATAGTGTATAAGTACTTCTCATTAATTTTGTAAACATTTTCGTAATTTTTTGTGGGTTTTATTTCACCTAGTAACACTTGTGGTGTTCCCGGTCAAAAATGACTGGACTCCAAACAACTGCTTATAAATCTGTCATTATGCTATATTATCACTAAATATTGGATTCAATCTTTTTGTCAACTTGTTTTCTTTCATTTAGGACTGGTTTTGTGTTTCTGTTTGCATCTGATTAATCGTAGCCCTCATTTATCTGAGAGTAGGTGCCTCATTTTTTGAGTGAAAAAATATTTTTTTATGAATAATTTTCACAATAAGAGTTAAAAAATTATGAAAATTTGCACTGTTTCTCACACTAGTGTACTTTAATGTGTAATCAGGAGGTTTGCTTTTAAATGCTTTTATTTTGTACAAAATTAGTGCAAAAAATTAGAGAAACAGTGCAAATTTTCATTTTTGACCGGGAACATCACAGGTGTGACAGGAGTCCGAACACAACCAGAGGGTTAACACAGTGTAACTTACATCCATTCTCAGCACAGCATCTTCAATGGCAGTGGAAGTCGCCGCCATTTCCTTATCCACCATTTCTGCCAGCTCTTCCTTCTGCACATCTGCTCCCATGGGGCGCAGGTCCTGCAGGAGACCAGGAGAGAGGTCACTTACTATTTCACACAAACACAGATCGAGTCTGAAGATGCCATGTCTGGCCCACCGCACCTGTCCTTGGTTGAGGATACGCTGGACCACATAGCGGACAGCAGTAGGGTCAGCTCTCGGGAGCGTGGCCTTCAACTTCAGCTCTTTCAGATACTGGAGGCAGTGAGTGGCACAATCCCGGCAGTTATCTGTCAAACCTATGGAGAAATGAACCAAAAATCATCAGACTGCTTGGAAAAAACAGCTTTTACCAGTGGTGAAGATGGTTTTAGGAGCATGCTAGATTATTTACTTCTGGATTGAGATAGTAAACCAGCCCTAACTAGCTTGATCAAAGTGCTCTACCAGGTTGCAACCATGTCTACAGTTGATTAGCCATCTAAGTACTATAGATGAGAAGTTTGGACCTGCTAAATGCCATGCAAACCATCTGGTATTAGCTGGATTTCCTAATGCAAATCATCAGTACAAAGTACCACAAACTTTAAAGACTGTGTTCATTTTCTAATGCAGTCATCTGGATATATTAATGCCAAACTTAAATAGCTTCAAATATTGCTGTTATTTGCAATTTATTTTTAAAGAAATTATATGTAGACCAGCAACTAAACCAGTTTGGACCATCTAAAGGACCAAAATAAGCCGTTTGGACCATCTAAAAACCAAAACTGTGTCATATTAGCTGGATTTTCTGAAGCAAATCATCTGTGCAGATTTTATAATACATCGTTTTAAACACTGTGTTAATGCAACTTATAATTATAAATGTTTTGTAATACTACAGAAAGTTTGATTTTGAATGTCAACAGCATCAATGCATATGAAATGTGCATGTGTGCATTTTTAATAATAATGAATAATTAGGACTCTCACGGTCTGCTTGGTCCGTAGGTGCTGAGTGTGCGGTTCCTGCTCCATTCACAATAGTGTCAGCGATGAGATGGGAGAACTGGGTCACCGACCTCAACAAACCACTGACGTCTAGAAGAGAAGGAGGAGAGATTACATCGCACTAACACCTGTAGCTTACTGATGAGAGTGACCGACATCTTACCATCCATATTCCTCAAATAGCCTGCATGACTCTGCTGCATCTTATCAATGGACGCCAACGTCAGCTCAGCACGGTTGATCAAATAATCTGCAAGCAGAGATTAGATATATGTAGAGTAAAAGAAGTGACGAGGATGTCCAGAAGTGAGGAGGAGGAGGGTGAGGAAGGACAGACCTGGGGTGCTGATGCAGCGCACGTGTAGTGGGTCGTCCACTTTGGCCACAGCGTCCAGCACGATGCCCTCGGCCTCCACCACAGCACACTGTAACAGACTGAACTGTTCATCCTGCAGCTTCTGCTGAAACAGTCCTGAGTCCTGACTTAACTACAGAAGAAACACACAGCAGAAGAATTAAGACCCTCAAACCTGGGCTACATCCCAATGTGCATACTGTTCATCAATACGAGATTAAACCGTCCCAAATCATAGCATGACTTTGAACATGTATCATATATTTCACCATTATATCAGCTATCAGTCAGCCCACTCTCTAAATATTGACATAAGTCATATTTATATATTATATTACACCAAAAACTATAATAATAATTGAATCTATCAGTCAGCTCCTTTCTAATTAATGACAACTAATATTTAAATAAGTAAATATTTAATTTTATTAAATAGAATTATATATTCAAATTAGTGCTGTCAAACTATTAATCGCATCCAAAATAAAAGTTTTTGTTTACATAATATATGTGTGTATACTATGTATATTTATTATGTATATATATATATATAAATACAAACACATGCATGTATATATTTAAGAAAAATATGTTGTTTATATATTAAATATATTTATGTATGATATAAAATATACGAAATATAAATATATATATACATATTTTAAAATATATATGTGTGTGTATTTATATACATTAATATACAGAGTACTCATACATTTATAATATAAACAAAAACTTTATTTTGGATGTGATTAATCACGATTAATCGTTTGACAGCACTAACTAAAATCATATTATATTTGCTATTATACAGTATATCATAGATCACTATATTAGCTATAAATCAGCCCACTCTCTAAATACTGACATAACTAATATTATATTATGTTAAATAATAATTAGCTATTATTAAATTGAGTCATACATCATATTTCAGTATTATATTAGCTATCAGTCAGTCCACTCTCTAAATATTGACAAAACTAATATTATATTAACAAAAATATCATAGACATTTTTGCTGTGTATGATCATATTTCAGTATTGTGTCAGCTATCAGCGTCCCAAATCATACTTTAAAAAGTGTACCTATACTATTGAAGGATTTTCAAACTATGAATGTTTTTTGGAGAAATCTTGCCCACAGTCCCTATCTTCTCTGACCTTGGTCTGCAGCAGTGCCAGATCTCTCTGACTCCGGTCTCTCTCCTGCAGAAGCGTGGCCTGGTGGAGCTGGGATGCCTGACGCAGGTTAGTGATCTCAGCCTCCTGCTCCTTCACTGAACGTAGAAGAACCTCCTTCTCCGCCTGCAGACCCACTAACACACAGCTCAGCTGGTCTCCTGTCTACAACACACATACAAACACAAAGAAAGCACAGTTTGGAAGGTGTAGTGCTGATCTAGACGCTATAGGTCAATTACAAACATAAACAAACATGACAAAGAGATCCTTTGTTCTTAGTATATATTTACCAGGCTGTGTTATGTGCCAATATTTGACCATTTGCAGATAATACTTTAAAAAAAATTATCATGTGACACTGAAGACTGGAATAATGATGCTGAAAACTCAGCCTTCCATCACAGGAATTAATTATGCTTTTGACAAGTATATTATATTATAATTAATTTATATTATAGTATATTTCAGTACTGTATAAGCAATCAGTCTCGCTCTCTAAATATTGTATCAGCATCTGATTTTGTAAAAATCATATTGGTTACCCATTAATATGTTTAATTAGTGTCTGCATGCTTGTGTAAGAAAAGTCATATTATGCATCAGTTGCACAAATGTAAACAGCTTGCATATGTTTAGTAACAGAGGGTCTACTGAGGAAGAAATACTCACGGTTTCTTTACTGTTCAGAGCACGCAGCAGCTCCGCTCGCTTCTCCTCCAGCTCACGTCTCAGTTTCTCCATCTCCAGCTTCAGCTCCTGTTCCCGACACAACTGACCGCAAATAAATGACTAAAACACCTCATTCAGGCCTCATGCAGTTTTGGTTGAAATTATGATAGCAAATAAACTACATGTATGACTAAAACACCTATGGCTCAGTGGTTAGCTCGTAGACCTATAGACCTATGGCTCGTGTTCCTGTGGCTCAGTGGTTAGAGCATTGCGTTAGCAGTGCAAAGGTTGTGGGTTCAATTCCCAGGGAACACATACTGACAAAAAAATGTTATAACCTGAATGCACTGTAAGTCGCTTTGGATAAAAGCGTCTGCTAAATGCATAAACTGCATGTAAGTTAATATGAATTGGCATTAGGAAGTTGCACTGACTTTCTCCTGCAGCTGGTTCTGCAGCGCTGTCATCTCTCTCTGATGCCGGTCTCGCTCCTGCTGTAGGGTGATCTGCTGGAGTCGGGCGGCCTGACGCAGACTTGCTATCTCAGCTTCCTGATCGTTCACTGTACGAGTAGTGTCTCTTTTTCTGACTGAAGACCCACCAACATATTGCTCAACTCGTCTCCAGTCTAAACACACACACACACAGATCACAGAAGCATTGCAGTATTTACTAGGGTGTTTCAATGCATTCAGTTGCTAATCTAGAAATCTGGAGTCATTTATGCACTTTGACAGAGATCCTACCTTCTCCTTGTTCTGCAAAGTATTATGGACGTGGAACATTTCGGCCCTCTGGGTCGCTAGCTCCTGCTTCAAACGTTCAATTTCTGCTCTCTGTGCCTCCAGCTGAACATTACAGTACAGTTAATGATGGAAGGATATTTCAGCCAGGCCAATAAATCAGCAGATATTTGTGAGATCATCTACACTAGTTTCAATTAAATCTTCTAATCTGATTGTCAATGGATAATGTACAATTTCTGCTGTTTTTGAAAATTCACTCCCATTTAAAAGTTTGGAGTCAGTAAGATCCTGAGAAAGGATGAATTAAATTGGTCACAAGTGACAGTAAAGACATTTATAATGTTACAGAATATTTATAATCCAGATAAATGCTGTTCTTTTTGAACATTTAATTCATTAAATGATCATAAAAAAATGGGTCAGTTTCCATTAAAATGCAGCGCAACTGATTTTAACATTGATAATAATAAAATAAATGTTTCTTGAGCAGCAGATCTGTATATTAGAATGATTTCTGAAGGATCATGTGATATTACAGACTGGAGTAATGATGCTGAAAATTCACAGGAATAAATTACAGTTTAAATATTTTAAAATACTACTGTATTTTTAATTAAATAAATGCATTACATTAAATATTTTTTCATATTACAATAATACTATTATTAAAACTATAATATTGGAATATTTGCATCAGCCATTGAAAATCTCCTGATGGTCAATGAACCTACAGCATTCCTGGGCCCGTATTCATGAAGATTCTAAGAGTCCTCTCAGAGAGCTCCTAATTTAGCTTAAACATAAGGAGTCTTAGCTTAAAAGTGATTCAGGACCAATCTGAGAGCAACTCTGAGCGAGGAAAAGACAAAAACTTGTATCTTAGTAAGGAGGCGGGGCTGACCCCGTTGCTAGCTATGACACAGTCTTTTGAAGACTGTGATTGGTTGGTTGTCCAAGAAGGAAGTAAGAGCGCTTTTAAGAGTAGGGTTTATTATAAGCCTTCACTTTGAAATTACAAGCGTAATTTGTCCTGTTTTACCGTCCTCTCTCTCTCTCTCTCTCTCTCTCGCGCGCACACACACACACACACACACATTATATTCTTTATTTTTTATATACCATGCTGTCATACTTAACGTATTTTATAGGAAATGAACAGCGACACAATAAGGTTCTGAAAGTACGACGGCGTTTTAGTGCCACATTAAAAAAAATAAAAAATCTAAGATTACGAGATTAAAGTCGTAATATTTCGAGAATAAAGTCGAAATGTTACGAGAATAAAGTCAAAACACTACGAGAATAAAGTCGTAATATTTCGAGAATAAAGTTATAATATTTCGAGAATAAAGTCGTAATATTTCGAGAATAAACTCGTAGTAATACGAGATTAAACTCCTAATATTTTGAGAAAAATCACAGAATTGCTAGAAACAATGGATGTGGAGGATTTGGTTAAATCCTACTTTAGATTAGGATTTAGCAATAAGGAAATTCTTTGTCTTTTGGCGCATCAGCACGCAGTTATAATTAGTAAAAGGACACTGCAGCAGTTATGTAGGAAACTTAATTTATTCAGAAGAAAAAATCAGACAGACATTGAGGAAATGCCTCTTTTGTGCAGTCTGAGATGGCGGCCAGTGGTCGACTCCAAGGATATCGATGGTTACATCTGCGTTATTCAAGAGGATATGTTGTTTCTCAAGAGACTATGAGGATGGTGATCAAAGAAATCGACCCTGAAGGGCGTCTCGAATATGCCATAATGCCACAACGTTGGGACCCCGGCTGAAGTACTGGCGGCGTCGATTTTTTCTTCTGAATAAATTAAGTTTCCTACATAACCGCTGCAGTGTCCTTTTACTAATTATAACTCCGTGCTGATGCGCCAAAAAGAGAAAAGAATTTCCTTATTGCTAAATCTAATCTAAAGTAGGATTTAACCAAATCCTCCACATCCATTGTTTCTAGCAATTCTGTGATTTTCTCAAAATATTAGGATTTAATTACTACGAGTTTATTCTCGAAATATTACGACTTTATTCTCGAAATATTACGACTTTATTCTCGAAATATTACGACTTTATTCTCATAGTTTCGACTTTATTCTCGAAGTGTTTCGACTTTAATCTCGTAATCTTAGATGTATTTTTTTTAATGTGGCACTAAAACGCCGTCGTATGAAAGTTCTGTAACAGACCCAAATCATCGCTGCTGCATAGTTGCATTTTTCCAGTTGCCAAATATGTTAATGTAGTTAATGTAGTGATTACGTCCATTTCTGGTGCTATGGCATTTCTGCGCAGTGTCAGGGATGTTAACATGTCTTTAATAAGATCTGTCACAAACACGATCCTGCACGATCTAATGTGCAGCGTCTTATTAACTCACTGTCATGCATTGTGTGCAACACATTTCTTCTCCCTCTTCATGTTTCATCCATGTTCTCCGCTGCTAAAGAAACTCTTAAGCCTCTTAAAAGTCCTCGTCCGTACTCCTAACAATTTCAGACCTTAAGACCTCTTTTAAGGGTTAAGATGCTTTCTGAATTACTTTTTTCTTTACTAGGATCTTTTCTTTAAATTTAAGAGGAAACACCCACATTTCTTAGAGAATTTTCTTAGAATTTTGTTACTAGGAGCAACTCTTAGCACTAAGATTTTTCATGAATACGGGCCCAGGTCTGTATGAGTGGTAAGGCAAGGTTTAAATCTCAAGAACGACTGGATTTAAACATTAATGTGTGTAGAGTGACCTTGGAGCTGTTGTCCTGTTCCAGTTGTCCCACCTGCTGTTTGTACGTGAGCAGCTCCTCCTGCGCCTGCTGAGTGCCGCTGAGCTGCTTCACCATCTCTGCATTCTGACACAGAAAATATGACCATTACCAATAACCAATAAAGACATTTCACCACCTCAAGTTTATCTCTGACTAATGAAGACACTCCTTGTGGAAACATATTTGGGCAATATTTGCTCACATTAGGCCATAACAGAAATATGAGGAAGACAATTACAATGTGTCAAAGTATAATTTTTACTGGAGGATCACATATCGTGTACTTGATGCTGTGAGTGACAAAGTTACTGGTACTGTTGATCAATAATATGTGAGGAAAGCGGCACAAAGTCTTTACCTTCCTCATGAGATCAGCATGTCTGCTGACCAGGTCGGCGTGTTTCTCTTTGAGTCGAGTGAAATGTATCTGAGCAGTCTGAGCTCTGCCTAGAAAACACGAGAACAAGAGATTTCATTCATATTACCATTCAAAAGATTGAAAAAAGCCTCTTATGCTCATCAAGGCTGCATTGATCATAAACACAGTAATGTTATTTTGTTTCAAATTAACTGGTTTCTTTTCAAATGTAATTTATTCCTGTGATCAAAGCTGAATTATTTGATGAAAACAGTTGCGCTACTTAATATTTTGTGGAAAACATGATATATTTTTGTTCAGGATTCTTGAAAAGCACAGCATTTATTTAAAATAAAAATCTTTTGTGACATTATTGTCTCTGACTTTTGATCAATCTAATGCATCCTTGCTGAATTAAATCTGAATTTCTTCCAAACGGTAGCATGTTGTGAATGTGAGTCTGGGGTCAGAGGTCACTCACTGCCCGCGTCCTCGGCCGTGGCCTGTATGCTGGCAGCGACTGCGGTCTGTGCTCTCAGGTTCTCCACCTCCATGCGCAGACGTTCGTTCTCCACCAGCGCCATCTGCTTGTGCGTCCGCTGGTCCTCAAGCTCAGATTCCAGTTTATTGACCTGACTTTTGAGATGGACCACGACACGCTGGGCCTGAAGACACACGGATGACGGGATTCAATCCCAGGAGAAGATAAAACTGCTTCAAGATAAAGACGAATGTCTAACCTCCACTTTCATGAGCTCCAGCTCTGGTTTCACCACCTCCAGTTCCTTCCTCAGAGAATCAGCCTCGGTCTCTCTGTGTGAGAGTTAATATAAAGATAAAACCAAAAGAACATTTTCTTCTTTAATTATGTCACTAATATCCTCAATTTAGAATAATAGTGAAGTCATCAAAACTATGAAGTAACACAACTTATCTTTATGTCAAAAACTATTTTTCTGATTTATTTCTCCTAAAACTCTCTTTTACACAAATAAGTCATGTCTACATCACGGTTATTATCAGTAAGTAAAACTAAAGCTTTAAATCAATGTAAAAATTAAGCAAAAAAAAAAGTGTTACTTGAAACTAAAATAAAATAAAACTATATTTTTTTATTTTATTTCAGCTAACTGCCAGTGCCAAGACATCATTGCTCATTTTTGTTTAATTTAAATTTAATTATTAAAATAACTCAAACTAAATCATCTAAATAAAATAATATATACAAATTAATATACTATATAGATATAAAAAATACTAGTAATAAAAACACAACCAAATTAGTAACGATTGAACTAAAGAGAAAGCAGAGGATATATGAATAAATTCTCCTTCATATCAAGAAACTATAATATTTATCTATATCAGTTCAGGTTGATGAGAACTGAAAATGAGAATATTGAGATCTATATTTACATCTCTGACTAATCTGAGCACGGTTTGAGATATTGTTGAGAAACTCTAGAAGTCTGCATTTGCTCTCCATTTAGTCTCAGTGTGGTCAAAAACTGATGAATATTTGACTAGATGACAGTTTTTGAGCTTTCTTTGGTAAAGTGGTGTGTCACCTTTGCTCTGGTGGGTCAAACTGGTTTAATCCGTAATACTGTTGAAAAAGCAAATGTTAAAAAACACTTAGTAAGACTTTCACTGAGCTAATCTACGAAGTTTGATCAATCCAGGCTGTTTTTACCATCTGATAGTTTCCTTCAGAGAAATCCAGCTGCGTGTCCGTGTCATCGTAGTCAGGGAACGTCTCTTTCTGAACGACCACGGGCTTCACGTGATCAGCGAACGAAGCCGCACGCAGGAAATTTGGAGGCTCCTACAACATTCATATGCACATATTCATCTGTTCAACATTGTTTCTTTTACGACATGAAATTCAATTATTCATGGATGTAAATATCTCACATCTGGAAGATCAGGAATCTGAATGATCGATTTGAAAAACTCCATCCCTCGTGCTCTCTCGAAAAACTGTGTCAAACTGTGGAGGACAAGACAGAACAAAAACTGCTCAAAGCATTTCATGAACACTTCTGCATTTTGTGAATTTAATTGAATAAAAGCATTTGCCAAATTAGTATATGTACATGCACTGTAAATAAATCATGTTCTTTTGAACTTCCTATTCATCTAAGAATACAAAACAAATGTATCACAGTTTCCATGCAAATATGAGTCAGTAACGGTTTTCAACAATTTCTTGAGCAGCAAATCAGCATATTAGAATGATTTCTGCAGGATCATGTGACACTGAAGATGCTTAAAATTCAGTTTTGCATCACAGACATAAACTACAATAAAGTGCATTCAAATAGAAAGCAGTGCTTTTAAATTGTAATCATATTTTACAATATTTCTATTTTACTGTATTTTTAATCAAATAAATGCAGACTTGAGGAGCATAAGAGATTTCTTTAAAAAAAAAAATCTTACTGACCCCAAATGATTTTCAATTATAATGCACATATATAAGTAATGTAATGTCTGATATAATTATTATTATTTATTTGTATAAATCAATGTTGTTACGATTAGGCTGATATTGGTAGCTGATAATATCAGGGTTTCTTGTTGTCATAAAGAATGCTTATTTCAATAAATATATATTAGTCAATGGCAATAACAAAAAAAATTCTGCTTTTGCCATTGGACAAAATTTCTATAACGGTCCATTCACACACAATAGTCCACCGTTACCTGTTGAACTGCTCACGGAATCGGTCCCTGTGTCCTAACAGAGCGTCCACCGGTATCCCTGTGACAGCACAGCGCCGGTAAACTCAATGAAAATGATGCATATCAATGAAGAGAGCAGCATGTAAACAAGACTCACGGCTGTGTAGCTTGAACAAGAGCTTGACCAGGAAATGGTAGAGCGGACCGCAGTCCTGGATGACGAGAACCAGCGGTGCCAGGCGGCACTGACCCACTAGAGTGGTAGAGCTGGTGGAGTTGGACTCCATCTGCCGGAAAACTGCATTTCAAAAGTAAAACATATGTATTATACACACACTGCCGTCTCTTCTGCTCACCAAGGCTGCATTTATTTATTAAAATGCAGTAAAAATTGAAATATTATTACAATTTAAAATAACTGTTTTCTGTGTTAATGTATTTTAAATGTAATTTATTCCAGTGATACATAGCTGAATTTTGAGCATCATTAATCCAGTCTTCAGTCACATTATACTTATTATGTATTTATATTTTGTGCAATCCGTGATACATTTTTTCAGAATTCTTTGACATGTAGAAAGAAAAACAGCACTTGAAATGGAACTCTTTTATAACATTATAAATGTCTTTACTGTCACTTTTGATCAATTTAATGTGTAATGAATGAATCGGAGTATTAAAAGCAGTTTTCGTGTGAAACACTATGTTTACCTGTTTCTTGCAGCTTTAGAGCCGCTTCCATGTACTCCAGAACCTCACCTGTCATGTCAAACCTGTATATACAATAATCAGGAGAAATTCATTTACATCAATGGATTATTCAAGCTCACTGAAATCAATAGCAATGTACTTACACTTTGTTGATATCAATGCCGATGGCTTTATCAAGAACCTGTTCAGGAGCTTCAAGGTTTGGTGGGATTTCCAGATGCTGTGGTGGAAACAAGAAAGAAGATTAGACACATAGATCGATAGATAGATATTTTTAACTCATACGTCAATGAAGGAAACATTAAACTTACCTTTAAATGGAAATCGATTTTAATACACAGCAGCTTGGCATACAGCGCAACAATATGTCCATATCGATCATGTAGATTCCCCTAAAACACAGCAAACGTACAAAATTGAAGCTGAAAGTTTCAGATTAAAGATGATGTAAATGACTTGCTCAACAGAAAAACATCCAGATCATCTCGACACTCACCCATAATGTTCCCATCTGTCTAATGCTTGCGGTCTGACCTCTGCTGTCTCGTAAAGTCTACAAGAAATACATACATTTATATTTGAAGGGTCATTTTAGACAAAGTCAAATGCAAGTCACTTTCATCTGATGACACTGTGGTAGATGGGACTGACGTTAGGATGGCCGTCTCGGAGCAGTTTGTGCACCACGTGGCAGTACTTCCAGCTGAGGATGGCGTTACTGGACAGCGGCAGACTCGCGGCATGAGACCAGAACGTGACGGCACCACCTTCCTTATGTGTGCCTAAAATGATATCTGTGCAGAAGTTAAGGACAATGTACAAGTCCAGATGATATTTAGCAAAGACGATTCATAGCATTTGCTATAAAGCAAATTTAAAATGCCTGCATTTTTATCCAGAATCCAAAACGAGCTTTATTGGCCAGGTATGTTTACACATACATTACAATGCTCTGTAGCGTCGACCAGACGGTAACAGTTCAAAGAGGGAGTGTGCTGGATCTGAGGGGTCCAGAGTGATTTTGTCAGCCCTTTTGCTCACTCTGGATGAGTACAGGTCTTGGAGAGTGGGGAAGGTTGTACCAATGATTCACTCAGCAGTCCGAACCACCCTCTGTAGTCTTCTGAGGTCAGATTTGGTAGCTGAGCTGAACCAGACAGTAATTGATGTGCAGAGGACGGATTCAATGATGGCAGAGTAGAACTGTATCAACAGCTCATGTGGCAGGTTGAACGTCCTCAGCTGGTGAAGGAAGTACAGACTCTGCTGGGCCTTTTTCTACATTGGCTCAATGTGATTATCCCACGTCAGGTCCTGAGAAATTGTGGTGCACAGGAATCTGAATGACTCCACTGCAGTCACTGCTCATGATGGTATCTTAAAATGCAACTATGTTATCACCCAGCTCTTTATATAAAGTTGGAAATGTATAAATAAATCCAACACAATACAGCAAATCTCAATTGCTTGAGTGTTTACATTGAAGTAAAATGTAAACAATATTATCACCCCGCTATGACTCTGCTAAATGTGACTATACGGCATGAAGATATTAAGATACAGTTATTTGATCCCAAACTGATTTTGTACGTTTGCCCACTGACAAAGAAATGATCAATCTATGATTTTAATGGTAGGTTTATTTGAACAGTGAGCGATAGATTAACAAATAAAAATCCAGAAAAATGCATTTCAAAAAGGTTATAAATTGATTTGCATTTTAATGAGTGAAGTAAGTATTTGATCCCCTATCAGTCAGCAAGATTTCTGGCTCCCAGGTGTCTTTTATACAGGTAAGGAACTTTCTTAAAGGGAGTGCTCCTAATCTCAGTTTGTTACCTGTATAAAAGACAACCAGTCCACAGAAGCAATCAATCGATCAGATTCCAAACTCTACACCATGACCAAGACCAAAGAGCTGTCCGAGGACGTCAGGGACAAGAATGTAGACCTACACAAGGCCTGGAATGGGCTACAACACCATCGCCAAGCAGCTTGGTGAGAAGGCGACAACAGTTGGTGCGATTATTAGTAAATGGATGAAACACAATAACTGTCCATCTCCCTCGGACTGGGGCTCCATGCAAGATCTCACCTCGTGGAGTTTCAATGATCCTGAGAACGGTGAGGAATCAGCCCAGAACTACACGGGAGGATCTTGTCAATGATCTCAAGACAGCTGGGACCATAGTCACCAAGAAAACAATTGGTAGCACACTACGCCGTGAAGGACTGAAATCCTGCAGCACCCGCAAGGTCCCCCTGCTCAAGAAAGCACATGTACTCGTCTGAAGTTTATCAATGATTCAGAGGAGAACTGGGTGAAAGTGTTGTGGTCAGATGAGACCAAAATCAAGCTCTTTGGCCTCAACTCACCGTGTTTGGAAGAGGAGGAATGCTGCGTATGACCCCAAGAACACCATCAAACATGGAGGTGGAAACATTATGCTTTGGGGTGTTTTTCTGATAAGGGGACAGGACAACTGCACCGCATCAAAGGGACGATGGACAGGGCCATGTACCGTCAGGACCAGGGCATTGAAGCAGTCAAAGCAATGGGTCGTGAATGGGTATTCCAGCATGACAATGACCCAAAACACACGGCAAGGCAACAAAGGAGAGGCTCAAGAAGAAGCACATTAAGGTCCTGGAGTGGCCTAGCCAGTCTCCAGACCTGAATCCCATAGAACATCTGTGGAGGGAGCTGAAGGTTCGAGTTTCCAAACGTCAGCCTCGAAACCTTAATGACTTGGAGAGGATCTGCAAAGAGGAGTGGGACAAAATCCCTCCTGAGATGTGTGCAAACCTGTTGGCCAACTACAAGAAACGTCTGACCTCTGTGATTGCCAACAAGGGTTTTGCGAAGGGGTCAAATACTTTTTTACTCATTAAAATGCTAATCAATTTATACCTTTTTTTTGTTGTATTTAGTTCTAAACTTTTTTTTGTTGATATTATGTCTGTCACTGTTCAAATAACCCTACCATTAAAATTATAGACTGATAATTTCTTTGTCAGTGGGCAAACGTACAAAATCAGCAGGGGATCAAATAATTTTTTCTCCCACTGTATATAAACATTAACATCACCATTTTTGTGAAGCTGCTTTGAAAACATAAGAAATGCTGTATTAAACCAATACTAAAGGATACTGCGTCCATATTTCTCTTTGACAGGGGCCTCCACATTGGTTATGGATTTGGTGATGCTTTGAAGCTGTAAAGCAGATTAAATGGAGATATGATATATAACATCATTAATTAAACAATAAATAATGCACAGCTATAATGTAAATGAATATGACTGTTTAAAATATTAAATAATACACACAATAAAGTGAAGCACAAATTAAACCAATAAATAATTGTGGCCAGTATGATCATCTGAGTCTGGTCTTACAAATGTTTACCATTAGCATAGCAGTTCAGTAGCTAGTAATATATTAATACAATACCATATACATACCATGGTATTTACACGGTACTTCAATAATACCATTATGTATATCCATATTACTATGGTAAAAGACATTGGATTACAATGTTACACTTCCATACAACACGTCCAAAAAAAGATTATGTATTAAACTCTGTTTCAAACATGTTATTACTGTGGTACATAACCAAAAGCATTATTATCGTGGTAGATAATGGCGCATGTCCATAAAACCAGGAATGTACAATAAAACAATGTTTTTAAAACATAATGGCGACAGCTTTTAGGCGACTTGACGGTTATTTACAAAAACATCAATTTCGCGGGATTCCAAGAGATGAAATGTGAGGATTTATAAGTGGAAAACTATTTTAAACAGTTTCAAAGATAAGGTAATATGACAAAATAGTCTATTTATCAGATGTTTTGTCATATTCCCACCTTATCATTTAATTCTCACCTGAAGTTTGACGAATTGCTCCTTTTCTGCAGCTAAAGCTTTTTCAGATTTATCCGTTTTCTCGTTTTTCTTCGAGGCCATGTTTAACTCCTTCCTCAGATGAAACCAGATGTAGAAATGATCGAGTGAGTCTCGACACACACACACACACACACACACACACACACACACACACACACACACACACACACGAGATACCTGTCACGTCAACGAGTCACACACAGGTGAGTTTCCTCACGCGTTTACTCTATCTGAAAATTGTATTTCAGTCAAAATATAATAAAATTACATTAAAAAAAACAGTGAACAAAATTAAATATTCGAACTACTTAAAACGTCAACTACTTGTTTTTATATAAATTACAAATAAACACTAAAACGTCAATTTAAAAGAAAAGTTGATGACAGCATGTAAAGAGCTTTATTGTTCTTTCAAATGTCCTGAGATTAGGCAAATATCAGTAGCTTTTGAAAAGGCAGAGAACAAGACTGCATTTCAGGTGTAAAACACATCTTTGAAACCAAACAGGTTCGATGACAATGAAACTGGAATGACAAAAAACAAGCAGCACCATCTTGTATGACAGGTTTAACACTTGAAGAAAGTACTTTATAAATAACAACAGTCTTTACATTGTTCAGAGGTAGTGCTTCTGTAGCATTAATCATTCATGCTTATTTTATACACATATCATACAAAATTTAGAATTATAGCATCTGTAAAAGCTACTTGTTAGCTTCACAAAACTCCTCTTTGGTTGCAAAATACTGATTTATTTTCAGAAGCTGTAGAGTAAGCGGGGATTCGCTGCTTCTCGTGGCTTTATGGACCACATTACTTGCTTCCTTGATGCAAACCTGGGCTGCTTTCGATCTGGGAGTCACTTTCCTTTAGGACAGCGAAGAAGAAAATGGCATTTAGCTGCAGTTTTATCTTGAAGAATACTATGCATTAAACTGCTACGTAAATGAGTTTTGTGATGTAATAGGTACCTCATGTGTTTGTCCGCCCTCCGGGCAATGGGTGGAGGTTTGGGAGTGGCTGTCGTTGCCGGGGTCAATGTGAAGGTGACAGATGTCATCGTAGTTCATTGGGCTCTGAGGTTTCGTTGGGCTGTCAGACTTCTTGGTAGAACTTTCCAAACTTGCCACCATTTCCTGAGACTCAGCCAGAAGACGCTGTAACCGTGTTGTGGACGAGCTGTAGCCCTCCTGCGTGGTGTGAAAACACACATGAGAGGTTAATACTATTGTATTGTACAAAATAAATATTTAATCATCATCATAATTATTACAAATAAAATCAAATAAAAATGTATTACTTTTGCAAAACTACTTTTGTGCTATGTAAAATTAAATATTTTACTATTGCCATAATACTACTGTACTGTAAAAAATGAACATTTAATAATAATAATAATTGTATTATTATTTTACAGAAAAAAGTAATCCAATTTAAGCGTATTTGAAAATGCAGCAATTTACAAAATTCACATGGGTTAAACTTTTCAGGTAGGAAAATACCGAAATATGTATATTTTTCTACACAGGAAAAGATAAAAATTAACTATATAAATAAATAAACATATACATTTGTATTTTTTCATTGTGTTGTGGAGCTACCTCATTGCCATGGCGAGCTACATCATTGGCACACAGTTCAATGCTTAGCTTAGAATCGGATGCTAAACAGACAGAGCTCCGCCTACTTCTGTGACAGGGGGAGGGGCAATCCAGATGAAGAAGGCTCAGATCCGCTGTGCTAGTTAATGAAGAGAAAGTCACGGTTATGATCAGGCCAACAAAATCAGCATTGCTTTTTGCCTGCTTGATCTTAAAACATACCTACATAAAATAGGCTATATTCAGTGCACTGGGTTTTATTATGGTAGGACATAGTAAAGCAGAGCTCTCCTTTAATAAACCACTAAAAAGAAAAGAGGAAATATTATAAAATCGGTGTGCTTACAGCATAGCCAAGGTGTGGGTCTGATTCCAAGGGATTGCATGAACTGATAAATCGAATGCAATGAAAGTTGCTTTGGATAAAAGCATTTGCCACATGCATAAATATAAATGCTTTTAATTGAATGGGCGGCGGGGGGGGCAAACAAGCAACTTTGCTCTCGGAATCATGGGAGTTTTTGTCTAAACCTATGATTACGACCTAACTTGCAAGATGTTTTAATAAAGCTAGAAAGCCTACCAAGAGATTATTGGACTGATATCCACATCGACAACACATACAGGAGTTCCTGTCTCTGAATCATAGTCAATGACAGCCATTAAATCCACATAATTTCCACATCCACATGTGGATTCCACATCCACATCCACAGTGTCACAATACACTGGATCTTCTGATGGGCTGTCAGCATGATCACAGCAGAGAGACTGGGAGGACGGCTCGACACCGTGGTTCACTCTTTCCTTCATTTCCATCTTGGGTGATTCTGGTTCATTGATGTCACACTGGCTAGTTGCACAGCTGTTCTTAATGTTGGCGCCACAGCAACTTTCCACTACAGCTGAAAGCTTTGTGAATTCATGGTTTGTGGTGCTCAAAGCTGCGCCAAAGTCATGCTCAAAGTCAGTCTGCGTTTCCATTTCAACACAAGGACGCTGCATTACAATCGATGGGGCATTTCCGCTTGTGCTGAGGCACATGGTGGACATTAGCCCTGTTTCTAGTTCTGTCCCTTCCTGATGATCACTGTTTTCTAGAACATGACTGTCTCCTAAACCAGAATCAGCCCTACGAACACAACAACACTCATAACTCAAGACGCCTAGACCAGGGTTAATACATTTCAAACGTTGGAAATATTGCTCTGGCAAGTAACTTCAATAAGTTACTAAATAAGAACTAAAATTACTAAATGGAAATACAAGCTAAAAATTTAATAAAACCCAAATAAAAATACATTAAACCTATGCAAGTTATTTTCAAATAACAAAAAATATTACAAATAAAACTAAATTCAAAATAAAACTAACTGGATATGAAAAAAAAACCAACTGAACTAAACATTATATTAAACCTACATAGTCATTTTAATATTTTATAATATTACAAAAAACAATAAATGATTAAAAATAAAATTAAGATGAAAATTAAACATGTAACATATAAAAACTAATTTAAAATGAAATTATTAACCAGAAATGAATAAAAACTGACACTTAAATAAAAATATATTATACTTTTGTTTTTAAAAGATAATAAAAACAGAATTACTATAGTACTAATAGTACAAACAAACAAACACAAATACTCAAACACTGGTCTGGACAGATGTAAAGCCAGTGGCTGAAAGAAGTCATTTCATTTGATAAAACACTGCATGATGTAGATGCCCACCTCTCATGTGACCTTTGACCCTCGTGATGACGGAGTGCCTCTCTGGCGCTCTCCAAGTTCAACTTCAGCAGCTGGAGGTCATTCTGTTGGCTTTCACACACCTGTCACAAACATATGCAATAATCATAACCCTATCAATCATGTATTATTTGCTGACTTGGTGTGAAGAATATCCTAACCAATCAGAACATGTCTGATGCTTTAAATACAGAAATATGGATCAGGATAAAGGGAAATATGAAAAGGCCCATTATAAGAAAATTACTCATATTTAGAAAAGGCAAAAGTATAAAGCAGGGTAATCATCGCTAACTAAAACCATAAAATACATTTTTGTTATTTTGAACTTTAACTGAAATCAAATAAATCATACAGAAAATAACCTTAAAACTATTTTATTTGAGCTAATTGACAAGACAAATGTTTAATTTTCCTCAAGTACTAAAATAACTAAAACTAAAATAAAATAAATAAAAGACAAAAATACACAATACATTTTTTTTGTAAATATGAATATGAAAACTATAATAGCATCTCAATACTGAAGTAACACTGGGTCCTAGTCTGTTCTTATAAGATCACTGCTGCTGTTTTAGAGGAGATCGTGACCATGTTTAAAACACAAGTCATGAAAGAGGAATGCAGGAAGTATTACAGGCATGCTGAAAAACTGCTCCGGATCAAACGGGAAGGACAGAGGTTGTTCTTCAAATGAGCGCTGGCTGGCATTGGATGATGTAAAGGGAGGGGGTTTAGAAAGACTGTACCTGCCGCAGACAGAGCAGCTCCGATCCAACTCGAGCTTGTTTTGATCGAGAGAGTTCAAGTAATTCATCCCTCCAGCTTTTATCTTCACCTGAGCAACAGACACATCAACCTCCATTCAATGACACAGTAAGCATACGCCATCATGAAGAGACTGTAAAGTATATCAGTGTTTAGGCATCGCTGCGGTTTATGATCAGTTTTTACCAGTGAAGGTGAAATTTTATCAATTTTATTTAAAAGCTAATTTTCAGATTTTTTTTTATTAACAGTCAAGCAGTTACTTGAAAATAATAGAGGTTCCCAAAACTAGAGAATACTGTGTGGAAATCTTGAGTTGATGAAAAGCTAATCATTAATTAAATTATAAAAATGTCAAAATTAAAATAAATATTTTTGAAATAAAAACCATAGAAATAAAAAAGCAACAAATATAAAATGTTTAAAATATATTTGAAAAGATGAGATATTGCATTTGTTTACCTGCATGTCATGTGACTATTAAACAACATCAAAGAACCGTAAACGTGAATTTGTTCTTAAATTATTTAAGTACAAACATGGAGTACTTAAATAAATATTTTAGGACAACTGATTTGAAACGTTGACAAACAGTTTGGGAGTCAAATACAGTTAGATGTTAATATTTTTCTAGCAACCAAATAGTCAAATAAAAATATATACAATGCATACTGAGTGAATGTGTGTGTCATTTTGTTAATTACAGAGTTTTCAGTGCTGAACAAAAATATGTATTTCTAATCGTGTCAAATCACAATGCATTCTGGGACAGCATGATAAGTAAAGAATACATGATGCAATTTTTCTATGAATAACAACGTATTACAAGTTATAATAAGAGATAAAGAGAGTGGACAAGACATGTGGGAAGATGGAGGAATGGGAACAGGATATGGGCCAAAAGTTCAGATCTAAAAACAGATTAGACTTCACCTCCAAGTCCTGATCATGTCTGGTGGTGTTCATCTGTCTGCAGCTCAGCTCCTGTAGCTGCTGTTGAGTGCTGTTGAGCTCTCTGTACACGTCTTTCTCTCTCAATTCAGCCACCTTCGTCTGCTTACTGAGCGCTCTGATCACCTCGTTACGCTTATCCAGCTCATCTAAGGAAACATGAGCAGACAAATACATTACCGTTCAGGTTTGGAATCAGTAAGACTTTTTTTAAAGGAAATTAATACTTTAATCAGCAAGGATATATAAAATTAACTGTAAACTTTGCAAAAATATGAAAAATATTAATCATGTGATAAAAAACTGGACTAATGATGCTGAAAATTCAGCTTTGCGTCACAGGAATAAATCGCATTTTACAATATGTAAGGGATAATCGATGGCTAGCCGTGCATTAAAGGATTTTAATGCATGACGTGGAGGCAAAGAACTGCATGACGCAAAGCAGTTTATGTGTTTATGTATGTGTGCAGCGCAATCTGCGATCTCTCGCTCACTCTCTGTGTGTGTGTGTGTGTGTGTGTGTGTGTGTGTGTGTGTGTGTGTGTGCATGCGAGCGAGTGATGCGTGTTGGTTAGTGTGCATCAATTAAAGCAGCACATTAAAATAGAACGGTGATTAAACTGACTTGGAACTACCTGTACATTAAGCGGTTATACTGCATACCTGCCAGCCAATTAGAATCCAGTATTCAGACAGACCATGGAATACATTAAAATAGAAAACAGGTATTTGAAATTATAATAATATTTCACAACATGTACTGTATTTTTGATCAAATAACTGCAGACTTGGTGAACAGAAGACACTGTAGCTCTAATTACTTTTAGATTCAAGGAAAACTGAATTTCCTGCAACTTTGAATCAGAAGAGTTCACGGCTCAAAATGATCCAGTTCATTTCTTTCAACTTATTTATTTAAATAAGGTGCAAAAGTAAAGCAATGTTTTGAAACTTCAACAGTACATAACAGTGTTTACATTTGTGAACCTGGACCACAAAACAAGTCATAAGGGTCAGTTTTTCGACATTGAGATTTATACATCATCTGAGAGCTTTCCATTGATGTATGGTTTGTTATGATCGGACAATATTTGGCCGAGATACAACTATGAGAAAATCTGGAATCTGAGGGTGCAAAAAAAATCTAAATATTGAGAAAATCACCTTTAAAGTTGTCCAAATGAATTTCATAGCAATGCATATTACTAATCAAAAATTAAGTTTTGATATATTTACGATAGGAAATGTACTAAATATCTTCATCGAACATGATCTTTACTTAATGTCCTAATGATTTTTGGCACAAAAGAAAAAAATCTATAATTTTGACCCATACAATGTATTTTTGGCTATAGCTACAAACATACCCCAGAGACTTAAGACTGCTTTTATAGTCCAGGGTCACATTTAAGGGGTAATATAGAATTCTTAAAAGTATAGTAGCAAAAACAACCTAATTCTACGGGACAGAAAAAGAGAGGACATTTTAAACTAAATGATAGTGTTTTGGTGCAGGATTATTAGTGAACTTGCAGTGCAACTGGAGCAGTGCTATTAGTATTTTCATTATATTATACTATTAAATTGGCTTACGGCCATACCACCCTGGGCACCGACCTCGTCTGATCTCGGAAGCTAAGCAGGGTCGGGCCTGGTTTGGACTTGGATGGGAGACCGCCTGGGAATACCAGGTGCTGTAAGCTTGACTTGGAGAGTGGATGGGTGCCATCGAGTCAATAAATAACCCACTGAAAATACATGATGTATACCTCATGTATACCTTAATCCTAAGGGATTAAATAAATTAAAAATAAAATACTATTGAATTAGCTTTTAGCTTAGCATATTAAGTGTACATTTAAGTAATGTTGTTATATGTTTTGGACATTTACAATTGAAGTTTAATTAATTTTTATTTCAGTTTTAGTTTTCCAGTTAGTAATGGTAGTGCTTCAACTTAAACGTTGTGTTTCATGTTTTATGTCAGCTTTATTTGAGTTAACAAAAATGCTTTTAATAGTCAGAGTTAGATTCTCAGTTAACCCTGCTGGAGTCCCTCTCACCCTCCAGTCGGACACATCTCTGTTCCAGGATCAGCACTCTCTGACGGTCCTGCTCCCAGGACAGCAGCTGCTTGTGATGGGCTGCTGCCATCGTGTTGAGCTCCTGGTCGCGGTCCTTCAGTTCTGCTATGAGAAGCTGCAGCTCCAGACGCTGCCTCTGGATAGTGGAGACCTCCAATCCATTACGTGGAGTCTAGTAACGTCACAAAAATGGGCTAGTACTTAGTTAACAAAAACACAAAGTCATCCAAGAGTTACCATGGCATTCACAGTTTTAAAGGAATAGCTCAACCAAAAATTTTGCTTCACAAGATGTTAACAGATGGACTGGAGTGGTGTGGATTATTGAGATGTTTTTATCAGCTCTCTTACTGACGGCACCCATTCACTGCAGAGGATCCCTTGGTAATGCCAAGTGATGTGGTCATATAATTAGAATATCATACAATTTCATCCAAACACTAATTCCATGAAGAAACAAGACTCACTATATCTTGAATAACTGAATAAATTTTGATGAATATTACTTAAAACCAATACAATTATATTCTGGAAAACTGGGAATTATAAAGCAAACATGAAAAGATTTACAGAATCAAAGCATGGAATTACCAATGCGAGAAAGAGGACATTGGTTTTGAGAGGTCATGTAGACAAAGTCCTGCAGGCCTTGTTCTGTTTCCATCTCTGAGTTTGATGGAGGACACATCTGGCGCCTCGTTAGCACCAAACAGATTCTGAGGGATCGAGTATCATAAACAGAATCAAATCTTTATCCACCAATAAATGCGAAGTTAAATTTTAAATATAACTGCTTGAACTAAAAACTAGGTTACAGCAAATATAAAGGAACATGAACACATCACAATATAGATACAATATGTCATATAATCTATGCAAACAGAAATGCAATTCAGATTCAAAGTATAATAAGATTTACATTACTTTTTAGTTATTGTTTGGACCTCAAGATTAGATATCAGTGCCTGTCTCTTACACATCTATTTTAAACATTTTGAAAAGATCATACCATCTTATGGAATGGTCTACCAAATAAATTTCTATATTTTTTTATCTTATTCAGAGTTAACATGCTGTACACTTTTCAGCTCTGTACACTCTCGACACCTTCATAAGCTTGCACACAGTGCTTTAAATAGCTATTGAATGAGTCTTGCATGATGTGTCAATTTGTGGTGGCTCTTCATCCCCCATGATTTGTCTAAAACAATCTGACAACCAAAACCTTTTACAGGAGTTAATGTGCAGGCTCACAGATCCTGTAAATTGAACCATTCATGCAACAACATCATGTTTTGAGATACTGAATTTGGGGTTTTAATATCATTCAGTTTACAGATGTTTTCATGTTGATTATGGAAAAATAGAATTTGTAGAGTTTCTTCTTTTTGAATCCATCACATTATACAAGTTTCACTGACATGGATCAGTCTGAACTGAACAACTTTTGATATATTCATTTTCAATGACCAAACAGCAACAATATCTAGCGAATGAATCAATATCTTGTTATCCATTATGACACACTTTAATTTTCATTTTTTGAAGACATTATTTAATTAAACAAGACATATATTAAAAACAACATGCAATATAAACAGCAATAAGCAATCAAATACTGTTAACTTTTTAAATCAAAGCAATTAAAAAATTAATGAGAAAGGTGACATTGGTTTTGAGAGGTGTAGAAAGTCCTGCAGGCCTTGTTCTGTTTCCATCTCATGTTTGATGGAGGACACATCTGGGCCTCGTTAGCACAGATTCCTGGTTAAATACTTCAAAATTCTTTATCCACCAATAAATGAGTATTAAATTACATAAAATATCTTATATAAAAAAGTTAACATTTTATAAATTATTAATATATACCCAAAAAATATTTCATCATAATCTATGCAAACAGAAATGCAATTCAGATTCAAAGTATAATAAGATTTACATTACTTTTAAGTTATTTTTATAAGATTAGATATCAGTCAGAAGCTACTACTTCATCATCTATTTTACACATTTTAGAAAGATCATAAATTCATCGTAAGTATGGAATGGTCTACCAAATAAATACTATATTATTTTTATCTTATTCAAAGTTAACATGCAATGTATTTTCAGCTCTGTACACTCTCAGACACCTTCATGAGTTGCATCCTGAGATGCTTTTAAATAGTATTGAATGAGTTCCTGTGCATGATGTACACTTGTGGTGGCTCTTCACTATCCATTAATAACCGATATTGTACATAAAACAATTAAAAACAACCAACCAACCTGTTTTACAGGAGTACTGTGCCAGGGCTCCACTGGAGATCCTGTAAATGAATCCATTCATGCAAAGAACAATCATCATGTTTTAGATTTGAGGGCTTTCTAATATTCATTCATGTTTACATGATGTTTATCACCTGTTGATATGGAAAAACTTCCAAGAATTTTAGAGTTTCTTCTTTCCTTGAACCCCTCCATCACATCTCGCATTGAACAAACACTGACAGACTAATGTCTGAACTAGCAGACGAGACTTCGTATTACTTCTAACTTCACTTTCAATGAACCAAACAGCAGCGACAATATCATAGCGATGCACAATATCAATATCTTGTTATCGGTGTCTGATTATGACACACAGTTTAGTTTGATTGTTTTTAAAGATGCATTATTTAAGTGTAAACAAGACACGCAGAATATAAAAAACAGTACATGCAATATAAACAGCTTAACTGCTAATCCAAATCACTGTTAACTTTTTAAACAAATGTGCAATTAAAAAAAAATTGAATTCAGAATCACTGAAATGTTTGAGACTAGAAGCGGGTGATTATTTTCGGAATTCTCAAACGGCATGTTATGATCCGCGATTAACGGGGCTGTTCGACGAGATGCCTGGTTTAAAATATTCCTTCAAAATTCTGTTTATACATATGATTTGTATTAAATTACATAAAATATCTTATATAAAATTTTAGTACACATTTTATAATTATTAATTTAGTATCACCCAAAAATATTTCATCACGAAATACGTACGTAATACGGCAAAGGCGCGAACTGCGTTGTTGCTCTGCCAATTATAAAATGTACCCAAGATTGATAAATCGTGCTGAAGTGACCTGAGGAAGGTCTCTCTCCTGTCAGATGGGCCTTTTGTAATTAAATGGACATATCTTAACTTTCAACCCAACAATTTATTCCAGATGTGTGATTAGTTCTATCTATTATAGACTGAGTATAACCATTTTCAGACACACCACATTTCTCCATGCATTATGAAGGCAGCATATGGTTTTGCTATCTTTGTAAACTAAACACTTTACTCCAGATTTTTGTGAATATCTTGTAAATGCACTTTTTTGTTGTTGCACGGTATCTTAGAATTGAAGTGTTGGTCTCCTGTATGATTTGTGTAGATTCGTGTAATATGGCTACTACTGAGAATGCAGAGTTGGGTTCACCAGAAAATAAAGTGAATCGGGCTGATCCAGATGCAAAATACCCACTGAAAGTCCTCTATTGTGGAGGTGAGAAATGCAAAAAAGACATGAATACACTGACAATGCTAACTGTGATTTATATTAATTAAAGCAATGTGTAACATTTGATTTATTATTCTTAATAATTCTGGTTTGCAGTCATGTATCAATAACCTTTCTCTCCTCTTTTACTCACAGTGTGTTCTCTGCCCATAGAGGTGAGTGAGTACATCACATGTTAAAGGAATAGTTCACCCAAAACTGAACATTTGCTGAAAATGTACTCGCCCTCGGGCCATACAAGCTGTAGATGAGTTTGTTTCTTCATCAGATTTGGAGGAGTTTAGCATTACATCACTTGCTCACTAATGGATCCTCTGCAGTGAATGGGTGCCGTCAGAATGAGAGTCCAAACAGCTAAATAAAAATATCACAAGTAATCAATACTATTCCAGTCCATCAGTTAACATCTTGTGAAGCGAAAAACTGTGTCTTTGTTATAAACAGACCCATCATAAAGGCATTTTTAACTTTAAACTATTACTTCTGGCTAAAATACAAGTCCATAATTAATAATAATTGCTTTCTCCAGTGTAAAAGTCATCTAGGAGAGAAATATGCACAGATCAAGCAATGTTTAAAAGCGGAAACAGTTCTAAACATAGTATATGTTTTATCCAAAATTGCTTACAATTGAGGAATACAATAAGCGCTACATTATAAAGAGTCACCGTAATGCTTGTAATGCAAAGTTCCAGGCATTGTTCAGAGCAAATACTAGCCAGACATTGAGAGGTTAAGGAAAGAGAGCAAAGGTTTTTTTGTTACATTTTTTTAAGATGAAGTCAAATGAAGATGGAAGAGATGAGTTTTCAGTTGTTGCTTGAAGGTTGACAGGGATCCAGCGGTCCGGATGGGGGGGGATCATTCCAGCAGCCAGGAACGGTGAACGAGAACGTTCTGGAGAGTGATTTTGAGCCTCTCGGTGATGATACCACGAGGCGTGCTCACTAGCAGATCTCAGACTTCTGGAGGGGATGTAGATTCGTAATAGTGAGTGGAAGTAGGAGGGGCTTCTGGAGGATGTAGATTCGTAATAGTGAGTGGAAGTAGGCGGGCTTCTGGAGGGATGTAGATTCGTAATAGTGAGTGGAAGTAGGAGGGGCTTCTGGAGGATGTAGATTTGTAATAGTGAGTGGAAGTAGGCGGGCTTCTGGAGGGGATGTAGATTCGTAATAGTGAGTGGAAGTAGGAGGGGCTTCTGGAGGATGTAGATTTGTAATAGTGAGTGGAAGTAGGCGGGGCTTCTGGAGGGGATGTAGATTCGTAATAGTGAGTGGAAGTAGGCGGGCTTCTGGAGGGGATGTAGATTTGTAATAGTGAGTGGAAGTAGGAGGGGCTTCTGGAGGGGATGTAGATTTGTAATAGTGAGTGGAAGTAGGCGGGGCTTCTGGAGGGGATGTAGATTTGTAATAGTGAGTGGAAGTAGGCGGGGCTTCTGGAGGGGATGTAGATTTGTAATAGTGAGTGGAAGTAGGCGGGCTTCTGGAGGGGATGTAGATTCGTAATAGTGAGTGGAAGTAGGCGGGGCTTCTGGAGGGGATGTAGATTCGTAATAGTGAGTGGAAGTAGGCGGGGCTTCTGGAGGGGATGTAGATTTGTAATAGTGAGTGGAAGTAGGAGGGGCTTCTGGAGGGGATGTAGATTTGTAATAGTGAGTGGAAGTAGGAGGGGCTTCTGGAGGGGATGTAGATTTGTAATAGTGAGTGGAAGTAGGAGGGGCTTCTGGAGGGATGTAGATTTGTAATAGTGAGTGGAAGTAGGCGGGCTTCTGGAGGGGATGTAGATTTGTAATAGTGAGTGGAAGTAGGCGGGGCTTCTGGAGGATGTAGATTTGTAATAGTGAGTGGAAGTAGGCGGGCTTCTGGAGGATGTAGATTTGTAATAGTGAGTGGAAGTAGGAGGGGGCTTCTGGAGGGGATGTAGATTTGTAATAGTGAGTGGAAGTAGGAGGGGCTTCTGGAGGGATGTAGATTTGTAATAGTGAGTGGAAGTAGGCAGGGCTTCTGGAGGGATGTAAGTTTGTAATAGTGAGTGGAAGTAGGCGGGTGCTGAGTCTGTGGTTGTTTTATATGCAAGCATCAGTGTCTTGAACTTGATGTGAGCTGCAACTGGTAGCCAGTGCAAGGAGACAAAGAGAGGTGTAACATGGGCTCTTTTGGGCTCGTTGAAGACCAGTCGTGCCGCTGCATTCTGAATCATTTGTAGAGGTTTGATTGTGTTTGATGGAAGTCCAGCCAGAAGAGCATTGCAGTAGTCCAGCCTAGAAATGACAAGGGCCTGGACAAGAAGTTGTGCTGATGTTATGCAATGCAAACCTGCAAGATCGTGCAGTTTTTGCTATGTGCTCTTTGAAAGTCAGCTGGTCATCTGTTTTCTGATTTAAATTTAAAATATATTGATGGATGGAGTCGTGTGTTTGGACTCATTCTGACGGCACCCACTCACTGCAGAGGATCCAATGATGAACATTTTCTTTTTTGTGTAAAGTATTTTTCACATATTCTGTTGGTAGAAAGCGAATGAATAAAATGCTTCTGCTTTGCTCTGCTAGTACTGTGAGTACATGCCTGAGCTGACCAAATGCAAACAGTGGCTTGAGAAGAACTTTCCTGATGTGTTTGCTAAACTAACTATTGGTAAGTACATTTTCTTTCACAGCAACTTTTAAAATGTCACAAAATCATATGTCTTAAAACGTGCTTTATCTTACCGTTTTATTTATGCCTCTATAGTTTTGATTCTTGCAGGATTGTTTGATCTGTTTCATATTTGACACTGAGACAAACAGAATATTTGGTCGGCACATTATGACATGAGCTGCTGTATCAGTTAGTAGTTTGCTCACTGATGTTACTGCTGTTGTGTAAGTACAGGACCCAAGAAGGAGACAACCGGAGGAGGAGGAGGAGGAGGCGACGGTGGAGGAGAGGCGCCTCCTGTGGGAGAGGAAGAGGAGAAGAAGAAACAGAAGAGAGGTTAAACATTTTTCTTTAACATCTATAAACAAAAGTTATTTGGAGCGGTGAAGCAGTGGAAGTATCACACATTACACACCACATCCAACACTTTTTTTCAAAGTCTTAAAGGGTAAGTTCACAGATTTTCGACCAGCTTTGTATTGTTACAATGTTCCAAGTTATCTGCACCAAGATATCCGTGTATTCATCAGCAAAAGTTTGCCAGATGACATAAATTGCTTCATCCAGCGAACTTTTGACAGTGCCAGGTCTTTTGTGAAAACTACAGATCTTCAACCTTGTTTTAATCACAACTAATGATTGAGCCCAGTGCATCATGGGTGTTAAAGTTTTCCTACCTTTTTCACCACAGAACTTTTTTCTCTCTTTTCTATCATCATTTAGCACTGTTATTTTCTTTTTTATAAACTGCATTTCTACTGCATAGACTACTATTATCAACACCCCATCTTGCAAGTGCCAAATTACCCCTATATCAGTCCAATGAAAACATCTGAAATTATAGCTAAAGGGAAGTTTATTTTGGTTTTATATTCATGGTTGTTAAAATGATCTTCAATAACAGGCTACTTTAATTCCTTAAATTTTTATTTTAATGTTCACCAAATCAAACCTATCTGTTATTTTAGTATTATTTATGTTAATATAGTATTTATTAACATTTTCAATTAACCTTTATTTTTATTCTTTCAGTTTTAATTTTAGTTTGGGCTTCTGTCATTTTATTATTGTTTTTATATTTAGTTTTAATATTTACATAAATGTAAAATATTTAGATATATATGTATAATTTTTTTATTTCAGTTTAATAATTTTAGTTCTTCAAATGAAACGTATTTTATTTAGTTGCCAAGGCAAATTTTTAAGTTTTCATTTATTAAAGATTTTTATTTATTTTTACAGAAAACTATTTGTAACAATGTTTTAGTCGCTACCAGCAAACACCACTGACATGTTTTTCTGGCTATGAAATTCTAATTGAATATTAATTTAGTTTTTCCCCTTTGCAGGTGGAAGAGGTCAAATCAAACAGAAAAAGAAGTCCGTCCCGCAAAAAATGACAATAGCAAAAATCCCACGAGCTAAAAAGAAATACGTCACAAGGGTGTGTGGCATGGCCACTTTCGGTAAGGCTGTGATTGTAGGTTCAAGACTGCTAATGTTTGTCATCTGTATTTTCACGCTGTGGTATCTTTGTTGTTGTTTTGCGATCCACATCAGATATTGACCTTAAAGAGGCTCAGAGGTTCTTTGCTCAGAAATTCTCCTGCGGTGCCTCCGTGACAGCAGAAGATGAAATCATCATTCAGGGAGACTTTACAGATGACATCATCGATGTCATCCAAGAAAAGTGGCCTGAGGTAAGCGAACATCCCAGATCCAGCTGCAAAATCTGAGCAGAAGAGCCGTTTTTGACATGTTCTCTAACCCCACACACAGGTGGACGACGACAGCATTGATGATCTTGGAGAGGTCAAAAAGTGAAGCCCAATATGCACTTTTACTGAAACCGATGCGACGTGACACAGCAAACCTGGCCAAATGTACACATTGACATAAAGCCCTTTTATATCTATTTTATTTACTGTATAGAATTTCCGTGGACTTGGCTTCATCCTTGGGGTTTTTCAGTTCTTGATAGCTGCTTTGTCTCTTGGTTGCCAAAGGTCTGGAATGATGTGGCTTAAAGCATCTCTCACATGCAAACAGTAGACTAATAAATTTGGGTCTCATTCGACACACTTCTATTGTGTATTGTTTCTTTTAATCACTGCATCCAATGCAACCCTGAAGCCTTTAGTTTGATGATTTACAAATACATTTCGAAAGGATAATAACAAAAGAAGAAATCATTTACTCACCCTCATATCGTTCCAAACCTGCATATATATATTTTCTTCTGCAAAACACAAAAATAAATATTTTAATGAATATCCATTTGGGTAAATTCAATACAATGTCAGAGCGATTTTGTCTTACAATTTTGCCTTTAAAGTTTCATTATCCATGCAGCTTGCTGATCATTTTCCAAACGCCCCAATCAGTTTTGGTCACAATCAACCTGATACTTAACCCATAGCACAAAATCCCTCTCCTGTGCTTCAGGCCTTACTCCAGTAGGTGGTGGAAATGCATCTTTTATGTTTAAAATCAGCCATTAAAATGTCAGAAAAAAAACATAATTGCTACAAAAATATATCTATTCAAAAGTTCAAATGCATCCTGAATCAAAATCTGCAAGTATAGCTCTTCTACTCCAATGCCACGAGCTGAAGCTTGTGTACAGCAGCAGTTCTAAGACCCCTGCTGATTTGATTCATCCCTACACTCCTGCTCGGTCTGACGGACTCGAGTCCTCTGGTGCCAATTTATTCACTGTCCTCCACGGGGAGCAGGTCCTTCAGAGCAACGGCCCCTAGATGCTGGAACTCTCCCCCTGCATCCCCACCTTTACAAGTCAACAAAGCATTTGTTTATTAGGTGATATTAAAATTGTTGCCTAACTGTGTTGTACTTGTTTCTTTTGTCTTGGATCTCTAATATCTCTGTCATTTACTTTCTGTTCTAGATGTTTTGAAGCGTATTTGGGTTTGTGAAAAGCATTTTATGTACATTATTATTAAATGATTTAGTACAATCAAACCAGATATGAGAGAACAGTTGGCGTCAGTTGTGTACCAAAAGATTTAGTCGAATGCTTAAACCTGCATTTGCTTATTTAAAAAAATATATAATAAGAACAAAATCTATATTTTACAGGAATAAAAGATTTTTATTTGCACAGACATTTTCATGACAATAATGTTAGTAATGGCCCCAACCAATTTCAGTAGCATATTATAATGTGACAAATGTGTCCTCGTTAGTATAAAACAAAAAATATTAAAATAACAAAATATTTGGCTGGGAAAAACTTTTGTAAAGAACAATTGTGTAAATCATGATAGCATTTGTTAATTTAATATCAGCTTGTTTTATACAATTAAGAAATATGTTTAATTGAGAAAAAAAGTATTCTTAATTAAAGTATTTTTCTTTTTAAGCAAAATATATTTAGGATTAAAATATAACCTGAACAGTTCCTTTGTGAGATTTACATTACACAACAAAACATGCAAAATCATGTTCAACAAAAACAAAAAGTTCTCTGTTAATTGCATTGTTCACTTTCTCATTGTTTGCTTGTAAGCCCAAGTGTAAAGTATCCTTCCTGTAATCATTTTAATGGCGCTTTCGGAGAGTCCCAAGTTGCAGAGCGATATGATTATTAAACTCACAGGAGGCACAGATGCCTCCTAAGACCATTTACCCATCACACCTGGGTTTTTTGTTGTCCATGTGCATGCTTACAGCTACACCGTTTGCATGTGAGCAAACATCTTAAGAACAAGTCTCGTGAGAATCATTGCCGTACGAGTCGAAACAGTGAAAAGATCTGAAGTTCTCCGACTTTTGTCTAGTTTCACAGCAGCACCATAATCATGAACAACTCCTCAATGTGCTGCACTTACGAAACGCCCATGCTGGACCAATACCTCCCCCCAGTAATGTTCACGGAGTTCGTATTAGGCCTTATGGGGAACGTCCTCGCCCTTTCAATGTTCTTCTTCCACAGGGACACCTGGAAGCCCAATTCAGTTTATCTTGCACATCTCGCTTTGGCCGACTCATTGGTCCTTTTCTGCCTTCCTTTCAGGGCCGACTACTACCGCAGGGGCAAGGACTGGGTCTACGGAGACGCTTTCTGTCGTGTTTTACTCTTTCTTTTGGCTGCCAACAGAGCTGGCGGTATATTCTTCCTCACTGCTGTCGCCGTGGACCGATACCTGAAGATCGTCCACCCTATCAACCGCATCAACCGGATGGGTCTGCGTTATGCCCTGTGGGTCTCTGTTGGCCTGTGGGGTCTCATCATAGCCATGACTGCTTACCTCCTAACAGATGAACATTTCTACTATCTAAACAACCGCACGCAGTGCGAGAGCTTCAACATCTGCTTTGGGAATAATTCACGGTTCAACTGGCACAACGTATTCTACGTACTCCAGTTCTTTGTGCCCACCGGCATTGTTATCTACTGCACAACCTGCATAACGTGGCAGCTGAAGAGTAAGACAGTGGACACACAGGGCAAAATCAAAAGAGCCGTGCAGTTCATCTTAACAGTGGCTGCGGTTTTCATTATATGTTTCTTCCCGAGCAACATCTCGCGTATCGCCATGTATGTCCTGAAACTCTGGTATAACGAGTGCCACTATTTCATTGAGGCAAATGATGCATTTAAAACCAGTGTCTGCTTTACTTACTTCAACAGCGTGCTCAATCCCATCGTCTATTACTTCTCCACCCCTGCCTTCAGTGGATCCTTCAGGAAAATCTACATGAGACTTCTGGGAAAGAAAATTGAGGAATAATTATAATTGTGTGACAATATTCAGGTAGACACTGGCCCTGTCCCAAATGCTGTCCTAAGCCCTTGCAGTTCCTCGAAGAGTTCATAGTTTGTAACATCAAGTGTGCTTGGCAAAAGTGCATCCAAATGAGACACTGGTGAGCACACTACTGAAGCCTGAACTCACTGCATTAGATCCTCTACAGTCACAACAGTGCATTTAAAGGGTGCCATTTGGGACAGGGCCACTGTGTGGACATTTTAAAATTGGATATTCTTTCATTTAAATGTAAATGATATAATATATATTCATGTAACCATCAAAACCTTGTACTGACAAACAGTGGTATACATTTCACATTTCTGTGCCTTCATTTAAACTGTTGTTGAGTTATATTTAAACATATTTCTTGCTGTCTATTTGTAATACTGATTTGCTACTGGTTATTCAATGTTAATTAATCTGATTAGTATTTTTGTATTAGTATTTTGTGTATTTTGTCTTTTCGATGCAGCAAAAAAATTTTTTTGCAATAATCTCCCTAAGATTATGACTAAATGAAGACATATTCTGCTGCATGAACAAAATAAATCAATAAAGCATTTTATACATTTCTTCAATAGTCCTTTTAGTTTTCCTGTGTGATTATTTTATTTGATGGACTTCTGTAACGTTTTAAACCTTTGGCATGAATGACATTGCACACACACACACACACACACACACACACACACACACACACACACACACACACACACACACACACACACACACACACACACACACACACACACACACACACACACACACACACACACACACACACACACACACAGCTGTGCATTATGAACATATCTACTGCTTGCATTTATGTTTTCTTTTTTTGAATTACAATAAATATTCCTCTCGTGAACTTCTAAACCAGTTGAAATTTGGAATAAAATTTGGTGTAGATCATCTTTCGACAAATATCTAAAAAAAAACTGTATATGTTGTACAATATTGAAATTTCATAGACCGACTTTACTGAAATCCCCCGTACTGTTCTGATCTCATGGAGATCATTAAGGATCAGCCTCCTGTGCACACTTGATGCATATCCACAAGGTTTTTTACAGTTTAAACCTATCTCTAAAATCCAGAAGAGGGAGTGTCACAGATTTTGAGATCAGGTGGATGCTATAGTCTTATAGTTATGCCATTATCAATAGATGTTATAGATGTAGCAGATAATATAATAGACCATCTGTTTCAGAGAAAAACTCAGAAGTGAACAAAAGTACAGAAACATAGAGAATACAATCCTGATTCAAAATCTTGATGTAAATGTTAAATCTGCACTTAATTTAATTTTTGACTTAAATTTGTTAATATGCACATGGGGCTTATTACTAAATATATCAGTTTCTTTTCTTTTTAATAATGCACTTGCAAAAATGCCATTCAAGTTACTTAATTATTTTGTTGTATGATAAATTAAAAATGTACATGGTCTAAAGAAAATACAAACATATACAGTCTTATATAACTCAGTTTTTCTTACATGCAGCTGGATACACAGCCTGAGAAGAACAGCGGTAGCACGAGCATCAGAGGTCACTGCTGCTGCTCACCCTGATGGAAACGAGTGGAAGAGAGAACAGACGAAAAACATGAACAGATTACAAATGATTATTAAATCCATAAGAGGCACAAATCCCCCTTGAGGCCATTTACCAACCACACCTGGGCCTGTTGTCCATGTGGATCCTTAAAACTACGCCCTTTGTCTGAGAGCAAACCACTGATGTTATGAGGATGCAGCTGGATATGTGGGGTGGGCAACAAAAGTCAATATGAAATGTCATAGAATTCATTTTTGGAGATTTCTCTTATTTTCACATGACAGTAAAGTGAGAGTGCTAAAGAGGGGAAATGCATTGCAGTGCTTAAATATATGGACATCACTTAAAAACAGCATTTTAACTAAGCCTATTAAAAGCAGTGAACTAAAATAAATTGTATTTTACTGAAATAAATACAAATTAAAATAATTAGTTTACAATAATTTATTAAAATAAATCGTTTTTTTGAGCTTGTTTATTTGATTAACAAATACTCAACCTATAATCCCATACGCAAATGTAATATATGTACATATATTACATTTACACAACTGAAATATATTAATAAAAACATAAAAACCAATAAAAATTTCACAACAATTTCATATATTAACAGATCTAGCCCATATAAATATGTTTATGTGTGTATAATATAATGTCTGTCATGCACATGAAAATATATCCTAAAACCCATGAATATGTGTTATTATAGAAGTAAATATCAATTATAGACATGCTTTTAAAATCTATTATAAAACATAAACATACATATACATCATTTCTTTGTATTTATGTTGCTTTAATAAAGTTGTGCATATGAATTATTGTTGAATATACGGTAACGAACATACATAGAAAACATCATATAGATATTATTAACATATATACAATTAAAATTGTATTTTATTATGGGATTGTATATGTGTTACCAACTTATATCTTCATCTAACCAAAGAATGTACATATGTGAAAATTATATACAGTGTTATTGGTAACATATATGGCGATATCACTTTCGATATCGGTCAATATATTATATATATATTACATTTCTCTATGAAATATTTTTTTTTTACTATGCAACAGCTGGTATTACTTTAATTCAGCTAACAGTGATGTGAGCTTACTCATAATTATGATAGAGCTCCACATAAAAGCTTTAAAATATCAGTTTCATAATTTGTTTTGACTGATTAAAACGACAAGAAGTCATTTGTATCTGCTACAAAAAACCTAATCAGAGCATCCTTGATTAACAATTTAACAGAGCGTCTCGTTTGACACAAACAGAAGTGAACATACGTTACAGACAAGACAATCTCACCGACACACTGCTTTCGCTATTTGAACCTTTGTATAAAGATATTAGTAGGGGTTTTACTTAAAGGTAATGTTGTTAGTAATGTAAAATAATAAACCTAATCACTATTTTAGTTAATTAATAATGTGTAATTGATTGTTTGAGTGACTCACCCAACTCAGGATCTAAAAGACAACTCGGCAAACATGAAGCATGACTTCCAGCGCTGACAAAATAAAACAAATCTTAATTCAATATTCCTACTGCAAGGTTTCTTCCCCTTGTTTCAACGGAAGAAAATAAAGAGAAATACAGACAGTGATGGGTAAATGACATCCATGCCACACATCAATACACAATCCAGCTACATTAGTTTACGAGTGAAACCAAAACTACAATTAGTAATACACAACTAAAGTAAATCACTAACAAATCTAGTCATGGTTTAATGAAAATAGGTGTGTAAGTTACATTGTTAGATCTTAAGATAAGCGCACAGACAACTTGCACTGTTTGAAATGACAGGTTCTGTACCAGCGTTAAACGGTGACTCCTAAGATTCCCGACTACGCCTCTTCTACGCTTCAGACTTAAATAGCCAATGATAACTTAGAAAGAAATATAAAAGCCAATCTAAGCTAAAACTTGAATTTGACTGATTTTCAATTGGGTGGGCACTGCCCACACATAGCCACGCCTCTGGAGCAAACATCTTAAGACCAGGTCTTGGAGGAATCATTGGCACATTCGGTACTGAGACGAAACAATAAAGATCGGAAGTTCTCTCTGCATCCGAATCATGGACAACTCCTCAAAGTGCTGCGCTTTCGAAGCACCCATCTTGGATGAAGTCCTACCTCCGATACTATTCGTCGAATTCATTTTAGGCCTTATGGGGAACGTCCTCGCCCTCTCTATGTTCTTCTTCCACAGGGACACCTGGAAGCCCAATTCAGTTTATCTTGCCCATCTCGCTGTGGCAGATTCGGTGGTCCTTTTCTGCCTTCCTTTCAGGGCCGACTACTACCGCAGGGGCAAGGACTGGGTCTACGGAGACGCTTTCTGTCGTGTTTTACTCTTTCTTTTGGCTACCAACAGAGCTGCTGGTATATTCTTCCTCACTGCTGTCGCCGTGGACCGATACCTGAAGATCGTCCACCCTATCAACCGCATCAACCGGATGGGTCTGCGTTATGCCCTGTGGGTCTCTGTTGGCCTGTGGGGTCTCATCATAGCCATGACTGCCTACCTCCTAACAGACAAGCATTTCTACTATCGAAATAACCGCACGCAGTGTGAGAGCTTCAACATATGTCTAGGTCGCAATGCATTGTCTGACTGGCACAATTCATTCTACATTATCCAGTTCTTTGTGCCCACGGGCATTGTTATCTATTGCACGGCTTGTATTACGTGGCAGCTGAAGAGTAAGACAGTGGACACACAGGGCAAAATCAAAAGAGCCGTGCAGTTTGTATTAGCAGTCGCTGTAGTTTTCATTATATGTTTCTTCCCGAGCAATGTCTCCCGTATCGCCGTCTGGGTGTTGAAGAGCTGGTATAGTGAGTGCCAGTATTTCCGTGATGCAAATGTGGCTTTCTACACGACTGTCTGCTTTACCTACTTCAACAGCGTGCTCAATCCCATCGTCTATTACTTCTCCAGCCCTGCCTTCAGCGGATCCCTCAAGAAAGTCTACATGAGACTTCTGGGAAAGAAAATGGATGACGAGGAGGACGATGAGAAGAACACTCACAGTTCTGTTACAGTATCAGCTAATGTATCTTAAGTTAATATTCCATATGTAGTGTTGATATTATAAAGTCACACACTTTATAATTCATAATAATGTTTATTCAGATGTCAACTGTTAATGTTTAGCCTAATTGTCGATTTGTGACCTTCATAAGCATTTAATATGCCCTTGACATTATCTGTTTATATTAATTAATTACCTACACAAATGACTTCACTAATACTTTAATAAATGTATTCAGCAGTCCTCTAGCTTTGTCTGATTATTTCATTGTAAAAATAGAAATATAGTAAAATTAACACTATATGGAAATATTCAATGTTTTAGATATGAACAGTTTTTTATCAAATGTGACTATAATTTATATTACTGTCTGAACATGTTGTTGTCATATTGTGCTGTATTTTCCTATGATTTAAAAACTTTTTAATAATTACTGCATATGTTCACTTATTTACTTGCATATTTTTACTTAATACTAATTAAATTAGGACTGAAAGAATGTTTATTAAAGCAAACGGCTATTTAATTTAGGCTAGTTCAGGCAAGTCTTTGTTTTTGAGTATATTAAATCATGAATATTGCTAATAACTATTATGTTATTAAAATAATGCATTATAGTATTATAAATATTGATATTTATTATATTGTATTAATAGGCAATCTAACTATATTGTTAAACATTATTGTTAATATCAATAATTATTGTTATGATTGTATTAAGTCATGGCTATATACAATTCCTAATAATAATATTGATTTTAATATTGAAATCATAACATGCCGATATAAATGATACATGCATACATGAATGTTTCATAAACGTACTGTCTTGTTGACAAAAGGAGCTATCAAATGACAAACCCTCACATTAAAAACAATCTTCGCGAGACTAATTACGCGAAGGATAAAACACGCCAAAAGAACAAAAGAGTTTGAATCGGGTTTCGCAGCTCTCGCTCGCGGTGTATTTGGCGCAGGCGCGCTGTATGCGGTGTGTGTACGCATTGTGTGTGTGTGTGTGTGTGTGTGTGTGAACTGCCGGCGAGCTTAAAATATTACCGAGCGGCGGGAATGTCTGGCAGGTCAGTGCGCGCCGAGACCCGGAGCAGAGCCAAAGATGACATCAAACGCGTTATGGCCGCTGTTGAGAAAGTACGAAAATGGTAAGATCGCGGGAAAAAGCCCTGTGTTTGTTACACTGGAGAAAAAAATGCGCGTGTGGGGGAGGAGAGAGAAAGAACAAACGAGAAGGACAGACAGTGAAATTATAAGGGTCGTTTTTGAGAAGTGAACTCGAGCGCACGCCCGGTGCTATGCGCTCACGCGACAACATGCACTAAAAAAATGAATGTTTTGGAGGGATTTCAAAGGTTTCTGGTGGAGATGAAGTGGGTTGAACCCAGAAGCCATTTCGTTGCAGTCACATGAAGCCATTTCTCGCCGCAGTTTGGCGCACTGTGATGTACAACATCTGTGTTTTGGGGATGAAAGGCTGGGTAAACTCACCTGTGCGCGCGAGTCACAGTCGCTGTGAGTTGAAATGAGTCTCTTTACATCAAATAAAGCTGAACACATGGAGCGCTGTGGGGGGGCTGGGACGGGGAAGTGAGGGACTGCATGCCTGGTATTTCATTAACAACATTTCAAAGATGGGGCTTTTAGACAAAGAATCTTATCGTTGGACATTTTACATAGAAACCCATTTTTGCTTGCATTTATTTTGTCACTTAAGAAAAATAATTCAAAGTGCAAATTTTTGATACTATGAAACAATATTTTACTTAGCTTTTCTTGAAACCACAGCCAATTTTGCTTGCATATTATTTTTGGTTTCATCTCTTTATGACTTTTTAATATGCTCTTTTTAAATATATAATAGATATATTATTTGTGTATAATATGGCTCTTATTGCTATGTTATTTTAAAAGTACTGCATTGCAGAAAAATATATCAGGTTAATTTAACTGTTTTAATTTTAGGTAAACACAAAATCAGTAATGGCCTATTTACTTTTTAAATACTAATTTCTGGTCTTATTGTACAATAAGACCTGATTTGACTACATTTCACCTCTGATTATACCCTGTATAATTTATTATGTAACAAATAAAGAAACCTTGAACCTTGAAATTAATCAGTGTGTATTAATTACTGCAATTAATATATTTGTCTTTTAAATACGAATGTGATTTTATCTTAAACAATCATAGTTGGTAATGCTAACCAGTAACCAACTAGCTATTTAGGTATTGTACTTATTTTTGGGCTACAGATCTTTTGTTTTAAAAATTCACAGGGAGAAAAAATGGGTGACGGTTGGAGACACTTCACTGCGTATCTTCAAATGGGTTCCAGTGACTGAGCCAAAGTCAGACGGTGTAAGTGTTAAGGCGTGCGACAACTGTGCATGCTTTTCTTTTGACGAAGTTGTAGTTCATTAATATTCGGTTTGACTTCTGAACAGAAGAACAAAAAAAAGAAGGGCAGAGAGGAGAAATATGGATCAGAGGTGACGACTCCAGAGAACAGTTCCTCTCCGGGAATGATGGACATGCACGGTCAGTCTCTTAACCATGCCAAGATTTGAATGTCATTCGAGTACTGACTCTTAAATGACAAGCTGTGGTTTCCCTTATAGATGAGAACAGTAATCAGAGCTCAATAGCTGATTCCTCTCCAGTGAAGATGGAGAACAGCTGTAGCACGAGCCCGACACCAGAAGCCACTGCTGCTGCTCACGCTGATGGAAACAAGTGCAAGGCAGAACATACGCCATCCCCTGACAAAGGTACGAAACCCACTCCGATCACATGAATACATTTCATGTTTACACACAAAAAGTAGCTGAAATGTATTCACTCTCAGGTCATCCAAGATGTAGATCTGTTTGTTTCCTCATGGGAACAGATTTAGAGAAACATCACTTGTTCATCAAAGGATCCTGTGCAGTGAATGGGTGCCGTCAGAATGAGAATCCAAATAGCTGATTAAAAACATCACAAAAATCCACACTACGCCAGTGCATCAATTTATGTCTTGTGAAGTGAAAAGCTGCATGTTTATAAGAAATAAATCCATCATGAATGCGTTTTAACTTCAAACTGTTGCTTCTGGCCAAAATACAAGTCCTCTATCCATAATATTATTTATCTTGTGAAAAAGTCCATCTCCTGTTGTCCTCTCACATCAAACTCCACCCACAGATTTGTTTTGGACTGATTTCTCTTGTAATCAGTGCTTGATCAGATTACTTTTTCACTCGAGAAGGCTATTATTATGGACAGAGAACAGAAGCAACAGTTTGAAATTAAAAGCGTCTTAATGATGGATGTGTTTCTCACAAACACACAGCTTTTCTTGGGTGGCGTGGATTATTGTGATGTTTTTATCAGCTGTTTGGACTCTCATTCTGACGGCACCCATTCACTGCAGAGGTTATATTGGTGAGCAAGTGATGTAATGCTACATTTCTCCAAATCTGTTGCGACGAAGAAACAAACTCATCTACATCTTGGATGGCCTGAGGGTGAGTACAGTTTCATAGAGACGGTATTCAAAACTCTGCATCCAAGATCTGAAAGAAATGTGATGCATCACAATTGATATATCCTAAGCCCCTCCCATCGAACGTTGATGAGCCAATGGCAGTCGAGTATGAGTTGCACGGGGACCGGAACTCAGACATCTTCAGGTTTCAGCGCCATAGAGAAACATTGGAAGATCCGAAGCTCGCATCGGTTTTATGGGCTTTATGCTTCAAAAATGGAAAAGCGGTGTGCCTGGGGTACTTGTAACACTGATTCCATGTATCCTGAAAGGATGGGAAATATCATTTATTTTATTACATTTCCTGAATCCAAACAAAACCGAGCAAAATGCCCTTAGCATTCAACCCCAATACAAGTGAAGACAAAAACATTCATTTTCTGGATGTCATATACTCATTAAGTTACAATTTTCATCTGCTCAAGCAGAACATTAATGTTATCTTGTGCTTTAGCAAGGTATCTCTGGCTAAAACTAGCTAACGTTAAAGTTAGTGAGTCCATGCTAATGTACAAACCTAAATAGCGTACTGTTCTCGCGTCTTGTGCAGTGTAGGTCAAAAACACATAAACGAAGGTCTACATTTCAGTGCCTCTCCATATTAAACTGGTTGAATGTAAAGTAATCATACCCTGCGATACATGAACAGTGTTGATCCTGCATGTTGTCATCCGCGATCATGATAACCGACTGTAATGTGAGACTTGCATTGTGATCTGTAAACCCTCGCTTCGAGTTACCCACCATATTTATTATTAAATATTTTATAAATCCCTCCATGGAATATTTAATTCCCATTTGGTGGCCTTCTGTGTCCAAAATTGTGCAAAAAACATCATGAAACAAGGTTTTCACACTGCAGCTCTCATTGTAAGACAGTGAGCAACTCCGTTTGTTTGTCCGAGGGAGCAACAGTAACTAAGGGGGGCGGGGCTTACCGATAGGTCAATTGGATAATCACAGTTGTGGTTGATTTTTTACAGAGAATTGCAACTCCACCCCTTCAGAGACCTCAACAAGCAAAAAAGATACTCCGTTATCAGGGGAGAAGGAGTCCCCTTCAGACACCTCGACGAACACTCAGGTAAACGCATCACTTACCTTCACGTCAGAAGAAAATAATCAAGACTGGGAATGACTTGAGGGTGAGAAAACGTTTTTTGTGTTTTGCTAGGACCGTGAAGATGGTTCTCCACCCACAAAGAAAAGTAAAGTAGAATCATCTTCTCAGGACTTAGATAACTAAAGCTGACTAGTTTGCTCCCACGTTTCAAACACGTCACTGTCACAAACCAATGAGGAAACCTGACCCATTTAACAAACCATTCCTGATCTTCAAGTTTCACCTTCACCTACTCACCTGGAGCGAACGCTTGCAGACGTCACTGTGCCAGTGAACCGAGGTCGAAGACAAACTTTGACCTGATCCTGTGAGAAACCTGCAGCCTCGTTCCATCCAAGTCATGCACGATATACAGCGTTAGTTTAACAGTAACGGAAGAGAATGCACTGCATAGATTTGTCAAGATAAAAGATGGATTTGCTGCTGTTTTAAAATGTTATATTATTTAAATGAAAGACTCTATTAGTTGTTTTTCTAACTACTTTGCAGGTTGTTGTATGGTTATAGTGCAGGTGTCTGATTTTTTTCTAGATTCTCTGGTTTGTGTGACTTATTATTTTATTATTTGAAGCATGATGTGTGCTTTATTATTATTTGTGGTTTTTGATTTTAAATCTTTTCAAAGCATTACTGCTTTTTAAGGGGAGGAAGTTTTTTTTGGTTACACGTCAAAATGACCCCATATATACCTCATTTCCAAACCAGCTGAGCTGGAACTTAATTATTGATTGATGGACAATAAATCCAATTCACTGAACACAATCTTGCAGTTTTTAAATTGTCATTTTCAACAATAAATCCAATCTGATGTAGCAACGTACAAGAAACTCACAATTATATACTCTAGTCTAGATACATTGGGACCATGTTTTCTTGAAATGATTTTGTCTTGTACAGTTGATTAATTTTGGTTTAATTTATTTCATAATTAGTGCTAGTTTTTAGCATATTCAATTTGTTTTAATAAAAATGTTAACTGACATGGTTATCATGACTGGCCTATTACTTTTCATACCTCCTTTGATCTAAGTATTTTAGAGCTTTTTTATCATTTAAAGATATTCCTGGTAACACAGCTAAACATTTCGTTTTGAAAAGGCTAAGAATGTTTTCATATTTTATATATACCACAGATGTATATTTCATATATTTACTCAATGCTGCATAAACGTTATGGCGTTGTTAGCACGCCCCCTAACGACACAGATAGAGATCAAATATAAGACTTAACCACAACTAAGAATTCATATTAATAAACCTTTAAGCCAATAATTTTGATGGCTTATTTCACTGGTACTTGTGACTAAGTGACAATAAAGGGCTATTACTACTACTACTTTACCCGATTTTACCTGCAGTTAACCTAGACCTAAACGTTATAACAGAACATTACTCTATGTTTTTATAATTTGTTGATGTAATTCGTGTTAAGTATTTTACCTCAGATCCGGCGTCCTGTCAAACTGCGCGCGCTTTTCAGTCTCCAACTGTTTTTGATTATTTCTTGTCTCGCGAGCTCGTTCAACAACTCTCTGCCATTCACAAAATGAAAAGAGAATTATAATTTATCTGACAAACTTTTGGTAGACCTTGTAAATTCCCTTTTTATATAAAAGGGACATTGTTTAAAAAAAAAATAATGTCACGTATTTTTTTTGGCCATAAACATACACTTCTAATTAGCAAACACCACTAATTATGCCTAATTATTTTAGCAAAAAGCGTCAAATTTACATCACATTTTCGTTATTTTATGTGGGGTTCAGAATTTTATCAGGCTGCATTTTTAACGGACATGAATTATAGAGCAGGCCGCTTCTGTTCTATTTAGGAGCAGTGGGACGCTGTGATGATGGGATCTGTTGACCACCCTTGCGTGAAATTGAGAGACTATGAGAGTGGCGTTTCAAACTTTGACTATAAGTACAGTTATACAACTTTGAGATATAACTTTAGATGAAAGATCAAGACTGAAAGTCATAGGTGAAGTGGTTGTATTGTGTGTAGGCTAATAATGGTATACAATGGATCCCACCAGTGACTTAAATACTGAATCTAAATTATGGCTATATGTCCTTCCTTATGTCGTTTTTTCACAAAAACATAATCAGAAATGTGTAGTCAGAAAGTGGCGCAATATATCCAGACAGACAACGACACAAGAAAAGTCTTTGAATGTTTGTATTGAGTTCAAGTGAATATACAGTACATGAAACAGTACAACAGCACAGTTAAAGACTGTCACAATATTTCAGTAGAAACACCATATATTTGCAATGAATGCTAATTCTGATCAAATTAATTTAAATCAAAGTTGAATAATCATGAATATTATACATATTTAATATAATCTTGCACACAATTTCATTGCGGGTTACCAATTCTAACACTTGCAGTTTATTAGGTTGCTAAATAAACTGTTCATATAACATTAATAATAATAAGAGATACATGATCTTGTGCTTAAAAATTGTGCTTTAGTAAAGGTCTGTTCACACCAAGTTTGAGGAGACTAAAATATATGCAATTATAAAATATTTGGAAGCCATTTTTTGCACCAAAACAATTCTACACTGTTTTTGATGCAGAATTTTCTTGATTCTCTGAAAAAAGTCTGGATACCTGAAGTAACTGTTCAGCATTTTATTTAATCAATCTTGCCGTGCATTTATTTTATGCCAAAAATTCAGACTTGGTGTGAATAGACCTGAAATCTACAGGACATACCATCGAAATACACATAGAAAGCCATTCATATGACAATATTATAACTATATGTCTGACGTTGTCACGGTAAAAATAACTTATTTCCAAACAATGGCAGTTAAACGCATGTGCTGTATACATTTAAAGTGAGAAGTGCAATAAGTTAATAATGGTTAGCTTCAGCTTTGTTTGGTGCACTTGTACTGTTTTGAGTCTGTGATAATAGTCTGTTACTCGTTCTTCAAGCTGAAGTGTGTCATTTTGCTTAATTAAAATCTTCCATCCTGGTTTAATATGCAGAGACAACTATAAGTAGACCATTCATAGGGCAAATTACTGAATAGTGCAACAACCGTGGCTATGTTCGGAATAGCATACTACATACTACAGTACGTACACTGTGCATAGTATGTATCAGTTCTGTATGTATAGAATACCTGGGTGAAAATGTGCAATATACAATCTGATCCCATAATGCAATGTGCTCAACATTAGTCGATTTAACATAAGATGAAATAAAAATCCACTATAATTTTAAATACTATCTTAAAATAGTGTGCAGTATTCAGTGTATACTGACTAGTGTGCTAGTACACCAATCCGAACACAGGCTACAGCTTTGTGGAGCTTTCAAAACATAGCAAACAATGGGTTGACTTTGGGGTGGAGCTACAATAGTAGAAAGAGGAAAACCTGTTTGGAAACAGTCATTATTTTAGCAATTACATTTTGTGCCGATAGAAATTAAACAGAGCTTTAAATACACTGCAAAGTATCGCTAAACCGTTCCCATTTTTCTTGCTGGTAATTCATCATTAGATCAATCAATACAGGGCAGTGAAATCGTACGAAACACACAAAACAGTATTGATAACAGAAATATATCTCACCTTCATAACATTCAAATTCCATAAATGCAGCATACCTTTATCTTCATTTGGGCGGATTCATTTAGGGAATGTACAAGAGGTTTAAATGTATATATGCCGTGTACAAAAATAGCGTATAATCTGGTTGAAAGCGTACTGTGCATAGCCTGCTCACAGGCCGAGGGGCTGAGGGGAAGTTCAGAAGGTTTGGTCATCGTTGCATGAGTCTGTCCAGTGACCGAACGCTTCACAGATGTCGCAGTACGGTCGTTCGCCGCTGCGGCTCCCGTGGTATGTGGTGTGCGGAGGCAAGTCTGGGGATTGTGTTTGTGTGGGACAGTCCTCCGTGTCGTGCAGGTCGAAGCAGTCGCAGATGTCGCAGAAAACGCGCGGTAGGGCTTTCTTCTTCTTTTTGACCTCATCAAGACTTGAGAAACAAAGGATAATTGTTTTTTTCGTAAACCATGTGCGAAGAATAACAATAGCAAGTAGTGCAATGCTTGTCAAGTATGTACAACATGACCATGTGCCAGGGTTATTAGAGTTAACAGAAACATTTCATTTTCATTTAGTTTAACTTGATGTACTAGAACTCAAATAAAAATGTGTTTTAAAAAATTAGGGTAATGACAAAAACACCCAACAAAATTACTAAAACTAAACTAAACAAACTTAAAAATGTATAATACTAAAACCAAACAAATATTTAAAATATTCCTTTTTTTTTGTCTGCTAGACATAAAAAAACATGTCAAGATGTCAAAAGTAGATTGGACTCACCCATCATTTTCATCATTTCCGTTGAACTCGGTCAATGCCATTTTCTTCAGCTTCACCTTCAGTTCTTCATTCTTCCTCTGGAGGTCCACAATAACAGAGTTCAGGAAGTTGATCTGATCCATGCAGGAAAAGATGGCAGAATTTAGAAATGTACACATATATCCTAAAAACAGAATCCGATTATAGAGCAGAAGAGTTGTACCTGTCCCTCAGCAAACTCTTTCTCTTCTCTCAGTTGGTCTATAGCAGCATCACCTACAGATGAAACAAACAAACACAACTGAGAAAAGCGCTGAATGTCTATGTTGGAATTAAAGAAGATTAGTTGAAAATTGAAGTTTGTTTCGTTTTAGATTCATTTTGCAAATGGAAATAAAAATAGTAGTACGGTATGTATTACTCACACTACTTCCATTTCCAGTGTAACAAAAATTAAAAGCAACTGTCATTTGTAACAAATATGAAGACATTTTTATTTATAAAATTGGAATAAAATTATATAAAATTCTTCTGAGATGATAACTTTGATGAGAACCGAATCATTGATCAAATAATGCCAGGCTTGATGAGCAATAGAAGCTTTTACAAAATATTTCCCCAAACTTTTAAATTAAAGTAGCTGGCAATATACAGTATGCAGTACAGAATGCAAAGCGCTGTCACTCCGTTCCAAATATAAATACGCTGACGGACCTGAACTGACTTCCTCTCCATTCCCTGTGTGCCGGACCTCCAGCTTTAGCTCCAGGCTGTTCACTCGGCTCTGCAGCTGGGCTTTGTCCCTCTCTAGAGACGTCACAGCTGACTGCAGTGTCTTGGCCACGCCATTTTCCACACGAAGCAATGCAATCTGGAAAGAAAAAATATTTTTCCCCCTATCTGACAATATTAAGTGCCAACAATACAAAGTTTAATATAAAAAGAAAAAAATAGGACCAACTGCTTTAGACATCTTTAGTGTTTTGATATGAATTTAATCTACTAGAAGCATTTTTTTATAGAAGACAAATTCAGTCATAGTTCACAGTGAATAAAACATACTTTGAAGAATGATCCAGAGGTTTAGTGAGACTTAATAAATCCAAGATTTATTACCTCATTCCGTAGCGTCTCTAGCTCTTTGTCTTTATCAGACATCATTGCATTGAAGTTCTCACTGTGAGGACAGACAAGAGCTCATTGATTGTATCTGGTTGGATTTACAGTCATGTTAAAAAGCCATGTGCACTCTGAGAACATGCATAACACCATCTCTCAATGGAGCTCCAAAGATTAAACGCTTACAGAAAAACATGAAACAAATGAACAGATATCCAGTGGGACTCGCAGTATTTTTAGGGTGGAGGAAAACAATAGATCTGAAGCCAAAAAACATTTTTATTTGAGCTTAAACAGCACTCATGGAATCAGATAATCTCTCTAGATGTGGTAATCTTGGTGTATCATAAAACAGATCTGTAAAGAACTTGTACTGACAAGCTTTTTTGAAATCCTTCATTTCCCACGAGATGAAATGACATTTAAAGCCTCCAGAGTGCATGTGATCTCAAATCCAGCTCTCTTTTGAACAATTACTAAGACAGAGCTCCATTAAGCACCATCAAAAGCATCTGTGACATGCTGTTTATAACCACAGATAATAAAATTGGGTTTTGAAAGCGTTTGAAGACATTTAAAGGAATAAGTTCATCCAAAATGAACAGTTGCTCACAATGCACTCACCCTCGGCCATCCAAGATGAACATGAGGTTTTTTCTTCATCTGAACAGATTCTGAGAAATTGAGCATTACTTCACTTGCTCACCAATGCATCCACTGCAGTGAATGGGTGCCGTCAGAATGAAAGTCCAAACAGCTTATAAAGACATCACAATAATCTACACTACTCCAGTCCAGAAATTAATGTGATTATGGAGTATTTTGGCCTGAAGCAATGGTTTAAAGTTATAACACCTTGAGGAATTGTTTATTGTAAATATGCAGCTTTTCACTTCACAAGATGTTAACCGATGGACTGGAGTAGTGTGGATTATGTGATGTTTTATCAGCTGTTTGGACTCTCATTCTGACGGCACCCATTCACTGCCCATTGGTGAGCAAGTGATGTAATGCTACATTTCTTCAAATCTGTTCAGCTGAAGAAACAAGCTCATCTCCATCCTGGGTGGCCTGAGGGTGAATAAGCTTTAAAGTGTTGCTTGTAAACTTCCACTTGAAGACTTCCGTATTGATTTGATTGAATGAATTTAATACTGAATCAAAGACATGCGCTCACCTCTCTGTAATCTCCAGCTGGCTAGTCAGAGCTTCGCTGCCAATCTGCCAAAAAAACATGATACATGAATACTCAATCCCTCAAACTGATGGAGAACATCACAAGGCAACACATTTTAGAAGAGCTGTCAGGAAACGTCTGAGACAGATAAACAGAGAGAGAGAGTGAGAGTGAGAGTGAGAGAGAGATAAGGAGAGAGAGAGAGAGAGAGAGAGAGGGAGAGAGAGGAGAGAGAAGGAGAGTGAGAGAGAAGAGAGAGAGAGAGAGAGAGTGAGAGTGAGAGAGAGTGAGAGAGAGAGAGAGAGAGAGAGAGAGGAGAGAGAGTGAGAGAGAGAGTGAGAGTGAGAGTGAGAGAGAGAGAGAGTGAGGAGAGAGAGAGAGAGAGAGAGAGAGGAGAGAGAGAGAGAGAGAGAGAGAGAGAGAGAGAGAGAGAGAGAGGAGAGGAGAGAGAGAGAGAGAGAGAGAGAGAGAGAGAGAGAGATAAGGAGAGAGAGAGAGAGGAGAGAGAGAGAGGAGAGAGAGAGAGAGAGAGAGAGTGAGAGAGGAGAGAGAGAGAGTGAGAGAGAGAAGGAGAGAGAGAGAGAGAGAGAGAGAGAGAGAGAGAGAGAGAGAGAGAGAGAGAGAGAGAGAGAGAGAGAGAGAGAGAGAGAGAGAGTGAGAGTTAATGCCTATACTATCAAACAGCACTAGCATACTCACATACTAGTATTTGCATTTCTGTGTGCATTTAACACCTGGATGACCTACTCTACCATTCTAACGTCCGTGGTCAGTAAGATTTTTATTCATCAAGGACACATTAAATTGATCAAAAGTGGCAGTAAAATAATTTATCATATTAAAAAGTTTTTGGTTTCTATTCTATTTTGATTCTATTCATCAACGAATTCTGAAGAAAATGTATCAAGTTTTCCACAAAAATATTAAGCAGCACAAATGTTTTCATTTAGAATAATAATACATGTTTTTTTGAGAAGCAAATCAGCATAATAGAGTGATTTCTGAAGGATTATCATGTGACACTAAAGAACGGAGTAACGATGCTGAAAATTCAGCTTTACATCACCGGAATAAATGACATTTAATATACATTTAAAACATATTCAAATAGAAAATAGTCAAGATTAAAATTGTAAATAAACATATCCATGTAGCATACTACTGATGATCATAATATTCTGCAGCATATAGTACATATACTGTGCAGTATGTAATGTGAGCTGAAAAAAATTCTGAGCATAAAATACAGTTTTTGGTTGTTATTTTTTGTATTTCTGAGATTTTGTTTTTAGATTTTCATGTTCTTTTTCCATGTTTTTCTTTCCTATTTTCCTCTCAAGGCAAAGCACATTGTTTAATATGTCATCTTTCCTTTCCATCATGACCCGTCAGCAGTTAGGACATTTCAAAGACCAAGCGCTTGACAAATAACAGCGTTTGGTTACAACAAGCGGTAGTAAAAACGTGAGCTCGGAAAATAAATAAATAAAAACACACTTCAGAAAGGCCACCGTCATCCTCCTCATGTGTAACGAATGAGCCAATCTATTTTTACCCAGGGTGCATTATGATGCAGGAATAAATCAAATCATGCACGCTCAAAACTCAAGGTGACGTCTCTAAATTACAAGAACAAATGCACCATCGTAAAAACTACAAACTATAAGAGCCCCACAAATTCAAAAATAATATTCTGTGTTAAATACAGCTTAACATCTTTTTTCCATAAAGAAAAGAATACCAAAAAAATTATTGTAAGCTAGACTATGATACATATGCATGAGCATCAGAAGATCATCAGAGTGTTATGGGATGTCACGTGGAGGCGAGACCATTACACAGCTGTAGCTGGAAAGATGCGGTTACGTAAAACTCCTCCGGAGGAGAGAAGCTCACTTCTGAAATCTTCTCACATGGGTACCTGCTTGCATCACTCGCTGGAGCCGCCAATCAACCGCGGCTTGAAGGAGTTCTAGAGGCTTTGAGCTTCAATTCAGAATCAACCCTGCTAGATTTTACACCACCAGAAATGTTCATTGTGGTTGTAAAAGCATTTTGAGATAAAGGTTAATGGCTAACATTTATTTTGCAAAGATATATTGCAAATAAATTGAAAAAAACTGCATAAATATAACAAAATGAAACAGTTTTTATTATAATTTGTGAAATATTTATATAGTTTCCCTCTTTTTTTTCAATTCCTGGTGTATAAAATCAGGTTCTGCCCTACATTTTTTCTTATTAATTATTCTGATTGTGAAATTCTGTGAACCAGATTCAAAAGCTCTCTCAGAACATGTGCATTATGCTTATTATTCAAAAACTGAGGTAGAGTAATTTTGCAAACAAATACAAAAATGAAGTGCAAACATTTAAAAAATTGAAATAAGGCATTTTTAAATAATTTCAAATACATTTTTAAATAAAAGTAAATCCAAATAAATAAATAGTGCTTAAATATGAACAGTTAAACATTTTATATTTAAACTTGATATATATATTTTAAACTCTTTTAGGTATTTATCTCTAATGCGTGTGTCACCAAACCCTCTTTTTTTAAACACTTTCATATAGAGACACTTTTCTCCATTCATTCAACTACTGATGGATCGAACCAGGTTCTGCCCTATATTTGTCTTATTGATTATCCTGAATGTGAAACGCTGCGAGACAAATTCCACCTCTTACTGCACGTGAGCAGAACCGCTCAATGTGTCTGAATGTGCATTGTTTCTTATTCAGAAAGAAAATGAAAAGTAAAATTATGAAATATTTTGGAATTTATTTATGATTTTTTTTCCGCAGGTGTCACCGACACCCTCTTATTTTTCAAAAGCTTTCTTACAAAGACACTTTTCATCATCCAGTCCATTCCTGATGTATTAAATCAGGTTCTGCTCTACATTTTTACCTTATTGATCACACAACAGCTCAGAACACGCACATTACGCCTGTTATTCAGAAATCAAAGCTGTTGTGACCATGTGGACTTGTGATGTCATTCTGTGACTCACAGATCTAATTTAATCACCACAATGACGCCAACATGGTACTTAACGGACTAATTAAGATCAAGATCCTTTATAGCTCCAACTAAGCAGACAATTCATGTAATAAGATGCTAAATTTGTTGTTCAGTGGTCAGCAAACACAAACTAATCTATGTGAGGCTGGATCATGTCATTTCCTCTCCTCGCTATTATTTCCAGTCTTCTCACTACTATCACTATCGATGAAAGTGTCAAAAAGTCCCAAATAAATAATGAAACAGTCAATGAAGAAAACGCCAGCAGGAGACTCACATTTCTTTGCGGAGGCTGACGATGCTCTGTGTTTCTGAACTCAGCTGCTCCTGATACTGAGAGTTCTGCTGCTTCAGGACCTCACGCTGGTGGACGAGATGAAGACAAATCAATCAAGAGTGTCATGAAACCTTTCAAGAACATGTCTTTTTCAAATCGCTTATTTAAGGACTATTTAATCATGTCTTTTCTTGGGTTCTTAAATTCCCACGAGACCCATAATTCAATCCCATCACACTGCTGCATCAGACTGAAGCTTTAATTACACTCTTCAGCACAACTGGCCGAGCCGATAATTAATATCATCTACATGCCAAGAACCAACTTCAGCAGAGATTGGCCTGTGCTGATATCTCTGAGTGATTCAAGCCTGAGAGAATAACACCGTCATCAAACAACCGTTTCAAAAGGTAAAACATCAAACAGAGACAGAAATTGTGATGCATATAGGGATAGCTGAAACATATGTTTATGCTAATTACCATTATCCAACATTATGTCCAATGTCGGAGGGGAAAAATGCCACCGAAATTCAAAATGGGGGAAAATAAAATGCCTTGTATTAAATACTTTTTATTTGTTATATCTGATATTTTTCTTAAATTTCTCTTATAAGCCTTACACATTATTACCATGAGGAGAATTTAATTCAAAGCAATGATTTAAATATAAATTCAAATATCTGTTTTACGGATATACAGCGGTTTATAAAAGCTTTTGTTATTATCATATGGTTATAAAAATATATTTTTCTCAAAAATCTGTAAAATATACCAGAATTTTTGGGTTGTTATTGTTAACTAAATCAAAAATTCTAAAAATGCTTTCTTAAACCAGAAATAAATATAAATATTAGATATTAGCTGAAAAACATCAATACAACTAAATAAACTAAATTAACACTAAAACTTAAATTATCTTATTCAGATGGGGAATTAATTTTTATGTGTTAACTGAATTCAAGTATCTGAGGTGTTTTATGGTTATAAAACCTAAAAATAAACTCTAGGAACTTAATAATTAAGTTCATTTCTGACACTGGTCGAAATTCTAATCAATACATCGTGAGGAATAAAAAAACAACGACTACAACAAATAGCGCTCACATTAAACCTCCAATCTAGAATTCCAAACACTTCAAATGCAATCAGGCACCAAAATTAAATATTAAATTAATTTAAAACATCCTAACCCAGTTCTAATATTTAGAAAAATGATAACATAGCTGAGTACCAACATGGTCACCGATATACAGTATCATGCATCCCTACAGAAGAGTGATCTTTACCTGGCACAGAGAGCTATAAACGCTGCCCGTGTAGTTCTGTTGGAGAGCTGTCACATCCATGCTGCTGTGTGTTTCCTGTTTTTTCCAAACAAATGTGCCCCATCAATAATACATCCCCCTACGGCCCCCTGCAGCGAGAGAGAGGCACGAGCACTCGCTCCGCTGGCGTTCCAGCACACGCTCACGCTTTGCACAAACACACGCTCTGAAAAGCATCACACAGGGCAGCTTCATGTCAAGACGACAAGCCCCGCCCCTCTCGACACCCCCCTGCTGTCCCCGCCCCCTTCCTCTGCTGTTCTCCACCATCTGCCTGTTCTCGTCCTCAAAGCTCATTCATCCCGTATTAGCCGTTTCTACACGATGATACATGTTTGTCTCTGGTGTCATCTGAGAAATGAAAATCCTTGCATGAGCAAAGCCTCTATTAGCTGTTCATTTTATGAATACATATATAAACTGATTTTAAAATTCAGCTTTGTATTACAGGAATTGAAAATATATTCAAATAAAAAACTGCTATTTCAAATTGTAAATAAATTTGTATACAAAATTAAGAATTGCAGTTTTTACTGTATTTTTGATCAAATAAATGCAGCCTTGGTGAGCTTATGCACGAACAACTCTTAGATATCTCAAACATTTGTACAGTTGTGTATTTTTTAAAGCTGCAGCACATGAAGTGCAAGAGACTTCAATCCTTGAACGACAAAAAAAGAATGAAATTCAGGCTAAACTAAATTAGCTCTGCTTTTTTAAACCTTAAGGGGACAAAAGTCCAAAATGAGGTCACAATAAGGTTGTCTTTTTCAATACAGAGACCAAAAATACATTTAAAGGGACAGTTCACCCCAAAATGTAAATAATTCACTCGCATGTCGTTTCAAAACAAAAAAGGAACTTTTTAAAAATGTTCATGCTCCTTTATATTTGTCTATATATTTATACACAAATATCTTTGTGTAAGATATAGAGTAAAATGTAAGTAAATCTCCTCTGTCATAACACACAAAGTCACTGTATGGCTCCAAAAGAGTTGGAATATAGTGCAATAAGAAGCTTGAGCATTCACCAAAACTCAATTTGTGCTCTATGAATCATATGTGTTTAGAACCACACTCTTAAAAATAAAGGTTCTTTATTGGTTGGTTGAAAATGAATATTTTCAGTTGCATCAGCGCATCAGAAGCAAACACCCAATATAACCACAGACTGAACCAACAGCACCCTCTAAACCACTGCAGGTCAGTCAATATGATACAGATGATTCGATTGAGAACCAGTGATATAAGAAGAGCTGTTACCCCGTATGTGAAAAGCACAACCCCAGGAGGCAAGTCTCCTCTGATCAGAGCAGGCCGCTGGGGTGATTATGTAAAGCCACGTACGAGCGAACTGAACATGCTTTACATGCAGCCTGCAGGCGGTCAGATGTAGAGGACTCATGCATGCATTAACAGTGTGTCTGAACCATTATGTCAGTAAAAGTACAGTTACAATCTCTGCTCGCCTCTGAAGCAAACGTGTTTATTCAGCTACAACTGTTTATCTTCACGATATAAAGAATAAAGTATATTTACCTCCTCCTGCAACTCCTGATTCCTCTTCGTCATCTGCTCCTGCTTTTCACCAGACTGGAGAGAGAGAGAGAGAGAAAACCTCAAATACATGCTCAAATATAGACTAACATATAAAAGCTCGGGGTTGGTTTAAGATGATATTTTCAAAGAACTCTCTTCTGCTCACCAAGGCTGCATTTATTTGATAACCCAATACAAACAATAATATTTAGAAATATTATTGCAATTAAAAACGGCTTACTATTTAAAATATATTTTACTGTGTAATTCATTCCAGTGATGTAAAGCTGAATTTTCAGCATCATTATTAATCCAGTTTTTAGTGTCACATGATCCTTTAACCAACCTGGCAATATTTTAACATGCCAAAAATACCATATTCTCAGGAGTTATTACTGTAAAATCATAATACATAAACATGCAATCAACTTCAAGCTGTGTAGAATAACTGAACTATGGCATTTCAGAAACTATAGTAAACACTACTGGTTAAAAGTTTGGAGTAATTCAGATTTTACTCTCTTATATTTACCAAGGCTGCATTTATTTGATCAAAAATACAGTAAAACATTTTTGTAATGAACTTAAATTAAACTTAAAAATTAATGTTCTAAAATATCTGATAAAATTGTGACACAAAGCTGTATTTTCAGCATCATTACTCCAGTCTTCAGTGTCACATGATCTTCAGAAATCATTCTAATATGATACAAATAACAATACCATCTTAGTTTTACCCACTAAACACTTTTGAGCAGTAGTGTATAAAACAGCAAGAGCTACTGGGCCTGTGTTTTAAAAATGTCACTCGGTCACCTGGGTTTGGTCTTTGAAGGCTTTCAGTTCCAGCTCAGCACTTCTCTCTGTGATTCTGTCCAGCTCTCCTTCTGCTCGGCTCAGCTTCTCCTTCATCTGAAGCTCTCTCTCTTCAGCCTTCACCTGTTCCTGCTGCTGCCGGACGGCCACGTCCCTCTGCAGGTCCTCCTTCTCCCTGGACACCTGATCCAGCTTCTCTCTCTGCGTTTGAATCTTCCTTTCCATTTCTGCCGCCGAACAGAAGTAGTCATAGAGGAGCTCATGTAGCAGTATTTGTGCTAAAATGATCATTTTCTCCAAACTTTCACACAAATTGGACTACTGAGCAAGTAAAAGTGTGGCGTTGTGAATTATGGCTCCGCTGGGAATGGCTGCTTTATCTCATGAACATGCAAAAACGACGCTGCAAAGCTGTTCCCGTTGGCGCAGGTTCAAATGACAGGGATGCAAATATATAAATGCTCAGATGCTCAACGGTAGTTATTTAGTTTTTCTTGTCTTGTTTTTCTTACCTTGCATGGCTAGTGTTGCTTTATTATTGTCCTCTGCTGTTGTGTCAAGTTTCTGCTTCTGAAATCAAACATTGGTATAACATGTTGGCCAAAAAAGTAGAAAAAAAACTAACAAATTTCACCCCTTTATTTACATAGACAGTTTATATAAATGTATTTTACTTTACTTTCAAAATAGTTAATTAATGTTATATAATTCGAGTACTTAGTGACTTTTATCATATTGCTATTGCCGCTTCACATCAAGCCTAACCATACCTATTTACCATGGTAAAAATCACTCATGTATGGCTTATCATGACATATTGGCTTAAAAGACAAGACTTTGTAATGATATAACACTTAATTTGAGAGAAATGCATGTATCCCCAGGCCCATCTAAATAATTCAATAACATAAAAAGCAGTTATTAGATCACCATATGGGCTGGAGGGAGCACAGAAAACAGAAAAATTTAAAAATACATAGCGCCATTATGTGAAATAAAAACAGTTTTTAGGTTAGTGAAAAAGCTGTATTAGTGTTGAATACCAGATCTTGCAGCTGCTGCTGGAGGGATGTTTTCTCCTGTTCAGAGGAGGAGAGTTTCTGCTGGAATAACAGCGCTTCCTTCTGTCTGTTTTCTAATTCAAAGTTCAGCTCCTTGATCTACGAGAATGCGGAGAATACAGCGATCAATTCTAATGTTTTCTGATGTACAGTAACATGTCATCATGCATCTTGTTTAGATGGATTCGAGGGGGTGAATGGACCTTTTTGTCTTGTAATGGAGGTGAGGCTGATCCCGCGGTCTCAGCCCGGAGAGTTCTCAGCTGAAGATGTAAATCAGACACCTCCTTTTCCAGCTCCATGATTCTGGAGCGCTCGGACACCGTGGCCACCTACAGTGGGACACAAGACTTCATCAACCGCTTAGTGACCAAACCGGGAGACTGAAGCCTTTATACATAACTAGATATTTTCTGCATGAGCAACATCTACTATTCTCATTCATTTAATTATCTAATTCAAATTTGATCCATTTCAGATTTACATTATTGTCATGTGGGGAAAAAAATTAAGAAAAATCATTATGCATGTACTATCATTCAAAGGATTTAAAAAAAATAATAATAACATATTGGCTTCAAAGACCAGACTTTGTAATGATATAACACTTAATTTTAGTATGAAAAATTATTTTACTTAGTAAGACTGCATTTAAATTGATCAAAGGTGACATAAAAATCTGATTTTATATCTCGCAATTTAGATTGTTTAAAAAAAAAAAAAATCCTTAGAATTTCTTCCAAGCAATATAAAAAATAAGTTAACTGACTTCTTATCTCACAGTTCTGCCTTTTCTTCTCAGAACTGTGAGTTTGTATGTTGCATTTGAGCAAGACACTTGTATTGAGCATAAATCTAGCAAATTCTGCAGCGAACAGTGGAAACAAGCTTCCATAGTTTTTAATATTGATAATAATAAGAAATGTTCTTCGGCGGGAAGCAAATCAGCATATTAGAATGATTTATGACTGAAGTAATGATGCTGAAAATGTAGCTTTGCCATCTCAGGAATAAGTTAATTTTTAATATATTCAAATAGAAAATTGTTTTTTTATATTGTAATAATATTTCACAATATTAATATTTTTACTGTATTTTGATCAAATAAATGCAGCCTTGGTGAGCTTATGAGATTTCTTTCAAAAGCATTAAAAAAATCGTATTGACTCAAAATTTTAACTAATGTAAACCTACAAATATACCTATAAAACGCACTTTACACTTTAGATCATATATTTTCCCAAATTAAATTAGGCTATTTAGAATTGTGATCAAAATGTTTTTAAATGTCATGAAAAACTACATGGACCGAAAAAAATTAGAACTAAAAATATTCTTTATGCAAAACAATTTCTTGATTTTGGGATGAAAAACGACTCGCAGAGATGCATCCAGTGGTGCTTACAGAAAAGAGACCTACCTCAATCCATAATGGAATAAAATCAATTATCACTTTCCCAAAATAAGTAAAATCCCTTCCGTGCATGGGGATCTGACATTTACCCCAAGAGAAATCTCTCACCCTCCCATACGACAAACTGATTTACCCTAGTATCCTCTAACTCCCTCTGGAGTTTATCTGCTTTGGTCTTTTCAAAGAGAAGACTCTGTTCGAGCTCCTTAATGTGGGCATGCTCCAGTTTGGTCTGCGTCTGTTAGTAGACAGAAGAGGAAAAGAGAGAGACAACACCAACGGCGCGGTCACGTGCCAGCCAAAAGACAAGTACGAAGAGCTTCATGCAGACCGTGACATCATCCTCCTCTATGAATGAGGACAAAGACAGCACACACACACACACACACACACACAGAGCGGAGTGAAGACAGAAGATGGCATTAAAAAAAAACAAGAACACAAAGACATGAAACAAATGCGGCTCAAAGAGCAGGCCGATGAAAGAAAGATGGAGGGTGTTAATAATAAAAGAATGAAGGAAGGAATGAAATGTGTAAACATGATCAAATATCAAAAAGAAGAATGTAGTGAATGAGTGAACAAATAAAGAGAATAAGAGTCAAAAGAACTACAAACAGAAGTTATTTCTTATGAAAGAAACTTTAATAGATCTTCTCCAAAGTGATTTTTGAAGAACTTGATCCTCATGTAATTAATAGGGGTGTAACGATTCATCGATATGGATCGATACGATGCCACGCATAAAATATCCATATCTGTAGTATAAAAAGGCACCTTTATTTTGGCACTGTCCACATTTTCACATAATGTCTGTCTATGCATTACCACCAATGCATGCATTCTTGTTCAATCTCACGTATCAGGACTCGATATAAGGACTACCCGAACGCACGAGGCCAGTATATAAGACGCTCGGGATTGTTGGAGTAACAGTCGAGCGCTGTGTAACAAGTTTCCCGCACACACATCTGAAGCGCACGCATACACACACACAGCCATCTGTGCGAATACTGAGCTCTCCTCCACTTTTTGGAGCATGCATGAATAAATACAGACAAAACTACATCAAAATGCATGTTTTGGCTAATATCCTTGTAAACAGTAGGTTAAGAAAAGCATGTGTCTTAATGTAAACAGTGGAGAAAAAAGGCATGTGTATCAGTATATTAAATCTGTGCTTTCATTCTTAAAGTGAAAGAAAACTAATAATAAATCTAATGCTGTCAAAGAAAAATACAAGTGCTCACTGCTCCTGACTAATTAACCTTTGTAACATCAAAAAGTATTCATTTATAGGCTATTTGATTTATACAGTGAAGACTATGCTGTTATTTTACATTTGATTATTACATTTCAATCAATATCGATATTGGACATGTATTTTAGACTGAGCTGAAAAACACTGTTTATTGAACTTGTGTCTTTCTTCTTTGTATTTATTTTCTGCTATTGCTTGTAATTTGTTTATCTGTAGAAAAGATGTTTAGCACTGAGCCCATAGCAGCATTTTTAGATTTATGTTCATGTTATATATTTTTGGTAACATTTGTGAGTTAATAAAAATGTAGATGGTTGTTTAAAATAGGAATATAATATCATAATATCGATTTACTCCTGTATCGACTCGAATCGTTATCGTATCGTATCATTTTTTGATATATCGGCAAATATCGTATCGCTGGGTATGAGAATCAATATCGTATCGAATCGTGACGAACCATCCGATTTACACCCCTAGTAATTAACGATTTGATCTTGACACAAAATTAATGAACGAATGAATGTATCCATCTATAGTGGTCAATCATTTACTAATACCTTTCTATGAATACATCACTGAATTAATAAATCTATCTATCATCCATCCATCCATCAGTGTGGTCATTAGTTTACAATTACCTTTCTATAAATGAATCAATGAGTCACTGAATCACTGAAGTAATGAAAAATGGATCATTTAATATATCTATAGTCATTATGGTCATTAGTTTATCAATTCCTTTCTATGAAATGAATCACTTGAATCATTGAGTCACTGAATTAATTAATCTATCTATCTATAGTTGTGGTCATTAGTTTATAATTACCTTTCTTAAATGAATCAATTAGTCACTGAACTAATGAATTAAGGAATCAATGAATGAATCTATCCATCCATCTATCTATCTATAATTGCGGTCATTATGTCACGAATACCTTTCTATGAATGAGTCACTGATCTCATCTGTACATATATCTACTTTTCTCCTGTGAATTTGTCTTGCTAAAATAGAAGTATAAAAGCCTGATCAGATCATTTCTTCATTACCACAGACTGGTCTGTTAAAGACAGGTTACTGCACTGGTCCGCTCATATCCAGTTTCTTTCGTTGTAAACGTATAGGATAGGATCACTGTACCTCTAGGTCACCTTTGGTAATGCAAGCTTCCTCAACACTGAACTGCAGGTCCTCCACTTTTCTGTGGGCCAAAAAGTACACTTTAAGCCATCAAATGTTTCTTCAGATATTCAGAATATTGCATGTTCTTCAGTGGAAATCAATTACTATACAAAGTATTTAATTAATTATTATAAATGTCACCTTTTTTCCTCTTCCAGCTGATTCATCAGCTCCACTTTATCTCTGTCTGCAGTCTCCACGAGTCTCCGCAACTGGTCCAACTTGGCTTCCATCTCCAGTGTGTACTTCAAAAATGTGCAATAAAAGAGTCGTGACGATTATGACTTTCACATAACGATGACAGAACGGCTACTGACCTGTTCCTGGCCCTGTCTGAGCAGCGCCAGCTCTTGCTGCACCTCTCCGGCATGACTTGTGGCTCGTGCCACTTCCGTCCTCTCCAGGTCCTGCTCGGCCAAGAGCTGCTCGATGTGCTGCTGCTTCTCCTTCAGGGCCTCCTGCAGGGCCGTGGTGCCTGAGATCTTCCGTGCGTACCGAGCCGACGTCTCTGTGAGCTGGCAGATTATTGACAGGTATTATTTCAAATAATATTTAAAGAAAAGCGTCAAAGGTAAATGAAAGGTGTGGGACTGTACCAGGCCTGCTCGGCTGGGTTTGCCTCCAACTGAGGAGGTGACAGAGCTGAGGGAGCTGATGGAGGAAGCGCTGGGGCTGTTCTTTAGGGTCGACCTGCGCCTGGAGGATTTGGATTTAGCAGGTGTGGTGGATGGGAATCCAATGCGGGTGACTTTGTGAGTAGGAGCGAACAGGCCGTACTTTGGTAGGCATTGGAAATATCTATGGGAGTGAACATATACTGTAAATATACTGCTACAGCTCAAACGTCTGGAGACTTTAAATGTTTTACATTTTTGAAAGAAGTCTCTTATGCTCACTAAGGCTTTATTTATATGATCAGAAATACAATAAAAACACGAATATAATAAAATATTACACTTTAAAATAAGTGTTCTCTATTTTAATATATTATTATATTTATTTAATGTATTGCTGTGATACAAAGCTGAATTTTCAGCATCATCATTAAAGTCTTTAGTGTCACATGATCCTTCAGAAACCTTTCTAATATTCTGATTTCTTATAATTATCAACAGTTGTGCTGCTTAACACTTTTGTGGAAACCAGGATAGATTTTTCAGGTTTCTTTACTGAATTGAAAGATAAAAGAACAGCATTTATTTGAAAAAGAAACCTTTTGTAACATCATAGATATGTTTACAATAAGTGTTGATACATTTAATGTGTCTTTTCGGAGTAAAAGTTATTTTGTTTTTCTCAAAAAAAGTAAGAAAATGACTGACCCCAAAATTTTGAATGTCAACATATAAGCTGTTTAGCTTACAATAACTTCTCAAAGACATTTCAGAGTAACCCGAGGTTAAAGCCACCACAAAAAAGCACTAACAACTAGAGCTGCTCGATATATTGCATGTGATATCTAATGCGCATCTTGTCAGTAATCAGCTGTGATCTCCATCATGTGCGTGATTTCACATGGCGCTGCATTTACCACACAGTGCCATTGTTCACGGACTAGCTGTGCAAAACCACGTTCATTGTGATGTTCCACATGATGGAAACCACCGCTGATTACAGGACCGGCTTTACTGACAAGATGCACATTAGATATCGCATGCGAGATATCGTGAAGCCCTACTAACAACCCATTTTACTTCCATAATGTAACATTTCACAAAAAAATGCTTTTTTTTCTTTTGTTTCATTGGAATTGAACTTTATTATACATAGCTGAAAAAAACTAGTAATCTCACACATCTCTTCTATAGATATCATGAGTATCTTAAAACTAGTTAGATTCACTTAGATAAGTAAGACCTGAAAAATCCGTTTAATAAATGTGTTTTAAAACAGATCGTCCTTTTCCCACGGTTTGATTTTATGTAATTGTGGCCTTACCTTGCACTAGCCACTGCCCCATCATTCTTGCCAAGAGGCTCATCCAACTCAACACCGCACCAATCACCTTTTGCAAAGTCAGTTTCGCCCAGAAAACGCACAACACCTGCCTTGCTTCCACCAACCTGAGGAGTGCAAGCAAAAAGTTCCCTCAAACTTCCCTCAATGTGCCACTAAGCATGAAGACAGACCAGAGACGGGCCTTACCAGAACACGATCACCCAACTTCAGTTCCCGCTGTAACTTCTTGGCCGACTCCGTCTCAGACAGATTGGATGCAGACTCGCTGGCGGCCCTGGTTAGGTTTGTTGAGGTCTTGGTGGTTGCACTAGTGGTTTGAGTGACAGGAACGGGATCTTTGGCAGGCGAGGTGGACGTCTTGTTGGCGGGCGTCTGTGTGCCATTGGCATCACGCTCTGGCACGGGAGTGCGGGACAGTTTGGAGGGCCGTGTAAATATACCTCGCAAGTCCTCACACTGGAAGTAGCGCACTCCGGCCACAGAGCCATCATTCTTCCCAATGGGCTCGTCTAGAACTATTCCCGCCCATTGACCCGGTGCAAACTGGGTGCCTCCGACGAACTGCACATAGCCCTGTTTATTTCCATTGACCCAAATTTGTTCGCCAACAGAGAAATCTGACGCAGCATCTTGGGCCGTATTAGAGGTTGGGGACGTTACAGCCTTGGCGCCAGCTACAACCAGAAGAAAATAAGAGCACGTCAGCACTGAATCAGTGTGTTTCTTATGTAAGCAATGGATGACTCACCTGAGGTGGGCGAGGTTTTGGTTGGCGTCGCAGCTGGTTTACCAATCTTGGTGGGTGGTTTGAGACCACTCGGCTTCCCTGTACTCATTTTCCCTGCTTTATGCACACAAATGTGCTATTCCTGCAGGGCCTGGAAGAATGACAACCCTCCCTGACCAGATAAGATTCCCTAACAGAAGAAAAGACAAGTCCTGAAATACAGTTTTATTGCGTTTAATTGTGTGATAAACCAAGAACCATGGTATCCTCTTAATGGACCATTCGCAAAGAGCTTGGCTGACCAATCATAATCCCGAATCCTCCATTTATTTCTGACAAACAAATCAGACAGGAGAGTAGATTAAATTCAGAGGACTTAAACTGTGTGTGTATTGACATCTGATGGTCATTAATGTTTATTTTGTGTTTTAAATAAATATGAAAAGATAATCGGTTTATGTGCCGCTTGAACTGAGGCAATACAGCGATTTGTCACGATATATTAAAGGTATAAACCGGTATTTATTCTTCGCATTTCTTAATGATAAAATAAGAAATCTAAAACTTTGTTTCATATCAGAAGTAACCTGCTGTGTCGTGTGCTCCGCATGTATTTGAACACTGCAGGAGAACGATGTGTTGTGTGAGGGTGGCATGGCTTGTCAGATACAGCAATAGTACCCTAAATAGGGCGGGTTTTTGTGAAGGGTCAATTGTGAAGTCATGATGAATTGGAAAAAGCAACAGATATTTATTCTGTATTGTGACATTCATTTTAATGATTATCGGAAAAGTCGGGACTTGCTTATATCCACTGATTGTTGATTAGATGTTGAGATGTAGGCGTGGTACTCTAACAAGTGCTTGTAGGAGCGGGGTTTAAACAGAATACATGATTTCTTGAGTGCATCATACATAATCATGGAGCAATTATTATTTTATTTTTATATTTCAAGGTAAAAAAAAGTATTAATGAAACATACACAAATCCATTGTTCACAATAATATATACACTGCAAAAAAATGCTTTTCTAGCTTAGACTTTTTGTCTTGTTTCCAGCCAAAATATCTAGAAATTCTTAAATCAAGAAGGAATTTCTAGATAAGAAAAAAATTGTGTCTCGTTTTCAGAAAAAAATATGTTACAATTAAGTGAGTTTTTGCTTGAAACAAGCAAAATAATCTGCCAATGGGGTAAGCTAAATAATCTTGTTTTCTGTTTGAAATAAGATTATTTTGCTTGTTCTAAGCAAAAACTCACTTAATTTTAACTTGTTTTTTCTGAAAACAAGACAATAATTTGTACTTGATCCTCCTTGATTTAAGAGTTTTTAGATATTTTGGCTGGAAATAAGACAAAAAGTCCAAGCAAGAAAAGCATTTTGCAGTGTATAACACACATTTAGAAAATAGATATGCCCACTTTAAAGAAAGCGGGGACACAACTATTTGTAACCTTAATGTGCAAAGCGTCCAGTGTCGGTCACTTTCAGTTGTTTTAGGTGTACAAGACAGTCCGTTGTGCTGCTACAAACAGGTATTTGTTATCATATTATTTGAATTATTGCAACCATAAACAAATTGGACTGTTATTGTTATTCACCCATGTTGGTTTTCCATAGCAGCTAATAAATCAGAAGTCCAGCACATTCACAGGAAATAGTTTACTTCCGCCTTAAAACATGAGGTGGGTGTGCTTTGACACATTACATGGTACTGAATCGGTGTGTTTATGTATGGTAAAAACATTATTGTCACAGTATTGTTTATTGTAAGTGACTGCTGAAGGAAGAATCCATATTTATTATGATGATTTACATTCTAACTACTGTCACTATGGTAGTTTGGTGGGAACTGTCGTTACCATGGTAAACAAGGCTATTTGTGTCAGCTAATGGCAGTTAATCCTGAGTACAAAATAATTAATATTTACGATAATCCAACATGATACACATTCAAACTCAACGTTTAAACAACGCACGTACAAACAGTACCATGGTACCACCATGTCATTACATGCCTACCATGGTAATATAATCGGTCATAACTATTGTAACGTTAGCATGTTACCACCAAAGTATTTTTTATGACACCAATTACAACATAATTGTTTACTTTATCCATTAATAATACATCAGTGGTTATTCGTTTCATTTTAAGAAAGTGTAAGAGTAAATAAAGTCACCTGCACTTTTGATTCTGGTTATTATCTAAATATTAAAAATAATAAGAAGAATTAATGACGCTTAAATGTAATCAACGATTTCAATCAATTTGGAGTAACAGTTAGACCGTTAATATGACTAAATATTATTGTTATTGTTTATTTAGCGAGCTAGCGATAATTAGCCGAATGTTAACTGTCAAAACAAATATCACAACTATCCACGAATTTCACATTGTATTCCTTAAAACGAATATCAAAATGTGTGTTTTCAGTCAGTAATTCAGTGTATTTGTGTTTCTACGTGGCTGCGACTTCATGTCATAACAAACTGTCTGCTAGCCGACATTAGCCAGAGGAGCTAAATCCTCTCAGTGCAACACAAATGAGCTCAGTGCAGTGAGCTTGAGAGAAAACAAGTGATGTGTTCTCTTACCTGAACCGTGTTCATGTGTAGCATTCCTCCGTGGTAAAGGGAACTGGGGGTGTTTGTCTGGATGATCTCACACTAGTGATGATGATGATGATGGGTGAGGCAGTTCATCCCAAAGCTGCACCCAAACACTTTAATTACAGTGACTTTTAATATGACAGCTGAATAATGTAAATGAGCAAGTTCCTAACAACAATTAAAATGGGGTGGCCTCAAAGAAAGTGGGAAAAACGTGGATTTATGAAATGATGCATGGGGACTTTTGTTGCAGAATAACGTTAACGTACGTAACGAACAAGTGATGGAGGGATGGAAGAAGAGATACTCGACATATGACAAGTGATGAAGGGATGGAAGAAGAGATACTCGACATATGACAAGTGATGGAGGGATGGAAGAAGAGATACTCGACATATGACAAGTGATGGAGCGATGGAAGAAGAGATACTCGACATACAACAAGTGATGGAGGGATGGAAGAAGAGATACTCGACATATGACAAGTGATGGAGGGATGGAAAATTAAATAGATGCAACCACAAATACAACAACAACTGATAAAGGGATGGAAGAGGAAAGAGACAAAACTCTACATATGACAAGTGATGGAGGGATGGAAAAGAAACGATACTCAACCCTACATATGATAAGTCAAGTCACCTTTATTTACAGGTGCATCTCAATGAATTAGAATGTCGTGAAAAGTTCATTTATTTCAGTAATTCAACTCAAATTGTGAAACTCGTGTATTTAACAATCTCATCACATTTTTTATATTTATATATTTATATTTATACTCCTGCTGTTCTCCTTACAAACTGGTTTGCCATTACAATATTTGTTTATTGTTTTTTCCTTGATATTTGTATTAGTTCATTAGAGTTACTGAAAATCAATGTTTGATGTTTTAAATAGACGAAAGGCTACAAAATAATATGTACGCAGTCTTTTCATTTTTACATTTAAGTGTTAACATAATGTGCCATCACTGAATAAAAAAGACATGATAACATTGACAAATATTAGTGTTTCTAAAATGACAGAAAACAGAGACCATCATGTGTGGACCACTATCTCCACCTGCTGTTATAATTATGTCTAGCCATTATCATGCAGGTGTTTCAAATGCATATTTATATTTCAATGTTTTTTTACTACATTACATTAAAAAAGAATCCAGTCATGCCTCGGAAGAGTCTGTAATGAGCAATGTCTGATGTTAAATGATGTAATTCACTTTATAATTTATTCATGAATGACACATTACGTTTGTACAACATTACAAAATAAACTATTTTATGTTATACAGTTTCCTTATGCATGGGTCCTTAAATGGGAAATTAGGAACTACTATATGATTTGTATTTTATCATTATTCAATCAAATTTAAAATAAGTGTAAAATATTTTTTTCTTTTAGTTTTTCAGCATTTCAGCCATGTTTCTGATAGTAACACGTTGTCTCGTAGTAAACCCCAGCTTACACGTGCACGTTTGCACACTGTATTATGAACATGCAGTCTGTGGCTTCTATAATAAACTATTATAAAGTAGTTATTTGTATGCATATGTTTCATTTACAGAAGAGATGCGTGTAATTTAATCCAATATTCAACCGCTTCACGTTACATACAAAAATAGCTCGTGAGGGTATTTCAAAATGTCAGTTATTAATTGAGATATTGTCATGTGCATATTCACAAATTCCCTCATCGAACATTCGGGGAGGATCGAAACATGCTTCAGATATGATTCCGTTGTGTGCAACATCTGCATGACTGTGTGCGTGTGTGCATCACCAGAGGGCGCGTGCACTAGACGCATGAGGACTGCTGATGAACCATTACAATAATACGGACGGATCAGTTTGCAGTAACGACACATGGATGTGTTTTCTGAATGCAGAGCTCGTGTTGCGTGCTAATCACATGCATCTGTGTTCCTCACGCAGACCGAGAGCTTCTGCAAGAGACGGGAAGACCAGGAAACTGTGTCCAACACGAAACGCCCTGTATAAGGTAAGATGCACACAAAGCCTGATTTAAATTCATCACAGACGTTTACTGTTTCGTAAGCGAGTTTCGAATGTCATGATGCGTGTCACCGTTTCACACAGAAATAAAATGCATGATATATGGGTTTGCACAGATCTATTCACATCTCAGCTGCTGCCATTTTGTTTGTATTAACCCTCTCGGTTCCGTTCGGTCACTGTAAGCAGATACATGTTTACATATAGGCTTTCCCTCATAAGAGCTGCACCAAAAAGATAAAAGAACAGTTTTCGCCTTCTCGGTGGAATACAAATCGTAAACAAATGGTCTAATAAAGTCGACCAATCAGGCACAATGCAGAACACAAACAAAGAAATGAATGACGGTGGAACAGAGCATTTATATTATATTTAATATTTATATTTTTCATTAACTGTTCCCATCTGGTGAAATGACCTGCCCAACTCAATCCGAGCAGCTGAATCCTTACCATCTTCAAGAAACGGCTAAAAACACATCTCTTCCATCTTTACTTGACACTCTAACACTCTCTATTCTAATTTTTTAATCTAATCTGTCTTCTTTTTATTTTAAAAAAATTGACCCTCTATCAATTGCATATTTCTTCTCTCATAACTGCTAGGTTTTCTTGTAAAACTAACACTAAGTTTCTTTTTTCTATATTCTATATACTCGTTTTCTTAAAAAACTACGTGTACTGCGTTAGGCTAACAGGACTTGTAATAGCACTTGCATGTTGTTGCTCTTTGATGGGGTTTGATTGCTTCTATAATGTCCTCATTTGTAAGTCACTTTGGAGAAAAGCATCTGCTAAATGACTAAATAAATAAAACTATTAAATGTTGTCCAAAATATATATATCGGCCCAACCTAAAAGCTGCACAATGTTGTCATATATCCAATTTGCAGTGATGTCATGTTGACTTGTGTTAAAATGGAACTGTAAATAGGCTTCTGCAAGGCAGCCACCGTGTTTAAAACCAGCTGGGCAAACTAAAAGCTCAATGGGAAGCGCTCATTGGAACAATCGTGACGTTTGGTTAATGTCTTAAGGCCAAATGGTGCGTTCAAGTCATGTCGGATACATCGTATTTATGAGTTGAATGCACTTGAACGCCACCACAAAGTCGTTATTACGAGTGGGAAACTCAACATTTTATTTCATGTCAATGACCATTTTATTTATATAGCACTATTAAACACAACCATGGGTTGACCAATGTGCTGCACAATAAAAAAACTATTCAAATAAGACAACACAAAACAACTACTAAAAGAAACAAGACAATAAAAAGTACTCATTGATAAAACGCCAAATCAAAAAGGTAGGTTTTCATAAAGCGGACAACTTGAATATAACAATTAATTGAGCGTCTGTTAATGACTAAATGTAAATGTAAATATGTGTTTCTAAAACTTTTTAATAATATTGTACATGCTAAATTAAATATATATTCACAATATAACCACTTTATTTGTGTTAAAAATTTATATTGTTGCAATTATATTCCATAATCCCTCTCTGAGGTAAATGTAACCATTAACAGTTCACAAATTGTGTTTACCCTACAAAACACAAACATGATTTATTGGTATTTAAAGTTTATTTCAACTGTTGTAAAGTAGAGGAACACCACTTGCCACCACAAATGAAGAATGACCCTTATATGCCAATATTAGGATGTCATAAATTGTGACATTTCAATAGGCTATTGAACCAAGAGCACCTATAATAGGCTATTAGTGTTAATATTTCATTAAAATAGTTGTGGTCTTCTTCGCAACTTCTACAATGGAGCTATGAAGACAATTAACTTATTTACACTTATTGTATACATTGTGCTTTTTAAGTAAATCAGTTGATGTGCATTCGATGATGAATTGAATAGTCACCTCTTGTAGGTTATGATGTAGTCATCAAAAAGAGTTAATGAAGAATTATGAAAGGTTATGCTATTACACATGCATTTCTAACATGTCAATTATTGAAGCCAAATACTTACATTTTCCCAAGCTGTAGTACAGTATTCATAGACTTAATCATGAAGCATACAGTGGCCCCACTTTTATCTCTCTTTATATTACACTTATTGTAGATGGATGCATGGAGGAAGACAAGAGTAATTAGTGCAACCAATATCAGGGAAGGCAGTTTTTGTCAGAGCCCTTGTTGTTCTTAATTTTGACATTAATTGTTATTTTTTCACCAGACATATATATCGGTTCTCAAGCTACTTGGTCTGTAATAATCGGTATCGGCCCTGAAAAACACATAGTGGTCGACCCCTACATCAGACTGTCCTTGCAAAGTTGGAATTGCCCCACTTTATAGAAACAGCCTTTGTGCAAACCAACATTGTCAGTTAACGTTACTCTTCCAGGTTCAGGAAATAGTCCTCCGTAAAATGCGCTGCACACACACTCTAATATTTGGGTTGAACTGTTCTGGAACAGAGTTGTAAATACAAATTAACCACTGATTTCTAGTTGTGTCCTCTTTTGGAAGCCCAAACAAGGTACTTTCACTTCCACAACGAAACACAGCGTCTCCAGGACACGGCGCCGGCGGCAGCAACAATACTTCAGCGATAATAAAAGTTACGTCTTCTTTCATTGCGTGTACGTTTGGGCGGTGTTTTGCAAATCTTCCCAGGGTGGATCCCATTTCTCTGTCTTACCCCTTCCCCTACCCCTTCGTCTTACCCCTAGCCCTTGTCCCTCGAAACCGAGTGGTAAGCGCTAGGGGTGAAAACATACCCCTATGAAATGAGACGCCACTTGGTTACTGTTACGTCATCATACATCGTCGCTAGCTGCTGCTACGTCACCAGAGGCGACAAGTGTTGATCACAAACTCTCCGTCTGCAAGTGTGTGTTTGATCACAAACTCTCCGTCTGCAAGTGTGTGTTTTTCGATTGCGTGGGTTTTAGTGATGTTTTCTCTATTCAGAGAAATGCGACTGTTGTGCAAATCAGCAATGTAACGTTAGCGTGGAAAACTAGCGATTTTTAAAAACGTTTCAATTAAGAGCATGGTTGCAAATATATATGTACAGGACTGTGTATAGCACAAAACAATACTATCGTAATTTTTAGATCAATTATTTAAGACGAAAATACTTACATATATGGGACTCTCTGGATGTCAAAACGAGAATTGGGACAGCCCTTACTCTCACATGAGCCAAAACTAAGGGGAAGGGGTAAGACAGAGAATTGGGATTAACCCTAAAACTTTGCCACGCCCCCCTAAAACAGCTCATTTTAACACAGTGTGCTTAACACAATGTGCTTAAATACAGTGTGCTTTAATGAGCCGTTTTAGGGGGGCATGGCAAAGTCTTAACTTTTATAAAGAATATCTCTGGCTTTGAGACTTCTGCAACTTCAAGATCTTATCTATTGTAACTCTCTAAAGAGAAAGGAAAACTTGAAATGGCATCATATGACCCCTTTAAATCTAACGATCGGTTAGCTCATATCACCTCAAACCGTGCAAATTATTATTATTGTTATACTTTATTCTCAAATTATTATTGTTTACAACATCAGCATTGTGTGAATACAAGTATTGTGTATAATAGGCCTATAGTACAGTCTAGTCTAATCTAATTGTCATGCCATTCAAATTTAAAATAAATTATTTTAACCCAAAAAGCTAATTATTCTTCCTTCGAACTGGTTTTCTTTAAAATACAAATCTTGTGTAATCCCAGGCTATCTGTAATCAGAAGCACATTTAAAACTGGAATATAATTTAATTTCATTCACATGTTTCATAAACACATAATCCTTTCTGGATTACAATCCGCCATCAAAATGAAACAGTTTATTCTAGCTGCTGTGAGAAAAGCTGCCACCTGCAGGATCATCACATGCGATAGCCTAGTAGACAACTTCTTTATGTTTACAGACATTACGTAATGACACAGTGCCATGCTGTGAAAACCTACCTGTACTACTCAAATTATAAAACATTATTATAAGATAATTAGTGTGAATCGGGCTAAAGCAGAAGTTCTCAATTCCAGTCCTCGCGCCCCCCCGCTCTGCATATTTTGCATGTCTCTCTTTGTTAACACACCTGATTCAGATAATCAGCTTGTTAGAAGTGCGCTCCGTGCATGAACTGTGTTCCGATCGACATGCTCCCTACACAGTGTCCATTGCTCCCTACACAGTGTCCATTGCTCCCTACACAGGGTCCATGCTCCCTACACAGGGTCCATTGCTCCCTACACAGGGTCCATTGCTCCCTACACAGGGTCCATTGCTCCCTACACAGGGTCCATTGCTCCCTACACAGGGTCCATTGCTCCCTACACAGGGTCCATTGCTCCCTACACAGTGTCCATTGCTCCCTACACAGTGTCCATTGCTCCCTACACAGGGTCCGTTGCTCCCTACACAGGGTCCGTTTCTCCTACACAGTGTCCATTGCTCCCTACACAGGGTCCATTGCTCCCTACACAGGGTCCATTGCTCCCCTACACAGGGTCCATTGCTCCCTACACAGGGTCCATTGCTCCCCACAGGGTCCATTGCTCCCTACACAGGGTCCATTGCTCCTTACACAGGGTCCATTGCTCCCTACACAGGGTCCATTGCTCCCTACACCGGGTCCATTGCTCCCTACACAGGGTCCATTGCTCCCTACTCCCTGAGCAGGAAATCCGTTGAAGTTTACTTTATTTGAACATTCATTCATGGATTTGCTAGCGTCTTCACGCAGACGAGTGTGACATCATATACCTCTGTAAATATATACAATTTTAATTCACGTCTCACACTTCAGTGCACTTTGAATGGAATATATCGTTAAGCGAACTGGAATCATGGAGGAATATCCTGATGTACTTAGAACAAACATCTGAAGCGGGCTGGTTATGTACTTGCTCAAATGTTGATTTTGGTTCATTTTTACCATTCATTAAGTTACGGACTGCAGCTTTAAAGAAAAGCATAATCTTTTCCATTTAGTAACTTTTCATTTTAAGGACAGTAAAATGTCCTCCCAAAGTGGTTTTAAATACATGTTTTACTGTAAGGTTATAAATGTGGCTTCCTTGGACCTTGCTTGCAGTTCATTCTGAAGCTGCGCAATGGACAGACGGTCTAATGTTGCAAAGAACCTGGCTCTGCTATTTGAGTTTAGTGATGAAGAAAGCGACGTGACCCCACAAACGACAAGTGATGGATTTATGAAAGAGGAAAGAGACACGACCCTACATATGACAAGCGATGAAGTGATGGAAGAGGAAAGAGACAGGACTCTTCATACAACGAGTGATGGAGGAATGAAGGTGGAAAGAAATGTAAGCTTACATATGACATGTGATGAAGAGATGTTAGAGGAAACAGATGGGACTCTTTATTCGATGAGTTATGGAGGGATGAAAATAGAAAGGGATGTAATCCTACATACAACAAGTGATGGAGGGATGAATGTGGAAAGAGATGCAACCCAACATATTACAACTGATGGAAGAGACGCAACCCTACATACGACAATTAATGGAGGGATAGAAAATGAAAGAGACACAAACCAACATACGACAAGTGATGGAGGAATGGAAGAGGAAAGAGACTCGACTATACAAACTACAAGTGATGGAGGAATGGAAGAGGAAAGAGACTCGACTATACAAACAACAAGTGATAGAGGGATGGAAGAGGAAAGAGACGTGGCCCTACATATGACAAGTGAGGGAAGGATAGAAGATAAAAATGATGTGACCCTACGTACGACAAGTACTGAATGGATAGAAGAGGAAAGAGATCTGGATGGAGAAGCTGAGCTGGAGGTGGAACTCTCTGATGAAGCATCTGAAACGGAGGACAATACAGAGTTCGACCCAGACTACCACTCTACTGATGGAGAAGAGTCAGAGACAGAAACAGAGGTCATTGCTGACACAGAGATGGCTTATCAGTCCAAAAATGGAAACATATCGTGGACCTCAAAATCTCCTCATCAGAGACAACGAGGGAGATTACGAACTCATCGTATCATCAAGACGTCCACTGGACCAACCGGGTTGGCATGTGCCAATGCTGATGATATAAGATCAACATTTGAATTGTTTTTCCCAGATGATATTAAACAGATTTTGATTGAAATGACCAATTTAGAGGGGAAACATGTGTTTGGTGATACCTGGAAGGACCTGGACTGGACAGACTTTCAGGCCTTTATTGGTCTGTTGATTCTGGCCGGCGTTTATCGATCCCAACATGAGGCCATGGATAGCTTATGGCACGCTGAGTCGGGAAGGCCAATTTTTCGTGCTACCATGTCACAAAAAAGTTTTAAGAGTTTTTCAAGGGTCTTCTGCTTTTACAAAAAGGACAAAATGCATAGCCAACAGAAAAGTGACAAGCTGGCACCAGTAAGGAACATCTGGGATAAATGGGTCCAACGCCTGCCACTCTTATACAATCCAGGCCCAAACGTCACTGTGGACGAGTGCCTGGTCCGTTTCAGAGGTCGCTGTCCCTTCAAACAATACATGCCGAGTAAACCGGGCAAGTACGGAATTAAAATCTGGGCAGCATGCGATGCAAGATCGAGCTACGCGTGGAACATGCAGATCTACACTGGCAAAGCTGCCGACGGCAAGATAGAAAAGAACCAAGAAATGCAAGTGGTCCTGGACATGACAGACGGTCTAGAGGGACACACCATCACCTGTGACAACTTCTTCACCTCGTACGCCCTCGGCCAGGAGCTGCTCCGGAGGAAAATGAGCATGATTGGAACGGTCAGATCAAACAAGCCTGAGCTCCCACCTGCACTCCTGTCAATGAAGAACAGGGCCCGATTTTCATCTATGTTCGCCTTCACTGATACGCACACTCTTGTGTCCTACTGTCCCAGAAAAATAAAATTTGCTTGTGATGAGCACTTTCCACAGAGATGACAAAGTAAGCGACAAAGATCACAAGAAGCCAGAGATAGTCCTAGACTACAACCACACCAAAGGCGGAGTTGACAACCTTGACAAGGTATTTTGCTACTTTGTATTATTTATTCAGTTTTATTCAAGGCCGAATGCCACATAAAAAGTGAATTAAAATGTCAGCTGATAAGCTAAAGCTTTGGTGTTGTGTGTGTGTGTGTGTGTTGTTTCCAGCTCATTGCCACTTACACCTGCCAAAGGAAGGCCTCACGTTGGCCCATGGTGATTTTCTTCAACATGTTGGATGTCTCCGCCTACAATGCATTTTTGCTGTGGATGGAAATAAATCATTCATGGAACAAAGGGAAGAAATATAGAAGGCGGCTCTTTCTGGAAGAGCTAGGGAGAGCTCTGGTGGCTCCTCTCATGATAAGACGGGAAAGTATTCCCCGCACGCTATCCTCTAAGAATATGGTGATGGAAGCACAAGCAAGCTCTTCACCAGTCAAAGACACTTACCTCGCACCAGTAACCCCAGGCAAGAGGAAAAGGTGTCAGGTCTGTGACCGAAAGAAGGACACAAAAACAAGTCTGACGTGCAGTGAGTGCAACATGTACATTTGTGGGTCACACGCTGTTATAACTGCTCACTGCCAAGCATGCAGCAAGAAGGTTTAAACCAGATTTAACCACTGCTTATGTACTGTTTGTTACTTGGGTTTACTGTATGACTAACTTGTTCACCATTGCAAAATGTGTATCCTTGTTTATTGACTTTGTTTATTAGTTTACTGCATTAGATTTACTGAATATTCATGTTTTAAATAAATGAAAGGCTACACAATTATGTATACTCAAGTCTTTTCATTGTAACACTATTTTGTTAGCATAATGTTGCAATCACTGCAAAAACAGACACTTCAAAAGTGCATTTAAAATTGACAATATTCAACAAATATTATTTTTTGTAGCTAAGTATATTTCAAAAATTATAACTTGTATCTAGAAATTCACTTTCGAGCATTGGGTTACTAAAATCATAGACCAACATGTGGATCACTAACACCTGGTTATAATTGTCATTTCATGTCATTGTCATAACAGCAGATGTTCAAAAATCAGACATGATATTAACCTGATTTTACAGAATGAAGCATATGGTCTTACTACGGTAAAAGCAATATATAAAATCTGTTTGTTTTAAATGAAAAACTTACAGAGAAATTAGTTCTATTTATATTTTTAAATAAGTTTAGTCCTATTAAATTAAGTTAGTGATATTATGTGTCTTTAAAAATATTAATTTAATTAAAAATATATATATTTTTAATAGATTAATTTACTATATCTACTGACTGACCCTGGTGTTGTTGTAATATCATATGATCTTTCTGTTTCAGACCACAAAAGGATAAATGTAAAAATCTGAGCCGCTAGCGCTCCTCTGTAATGGTACCAACTTCAATCAATGACCAACTTCAGGCCTTAAATTAAACGCCACATTATTGTACCATCCCAAAGAGGCACAAAATCACTTTCACAGACTTTTACATTAACTGTTCCCACCTGGTGGAATGACCTGCCCAACTCAATTCCAACAGCTGAGTCTTTATCCATCTTCAAGAAACGGCTAAAAACACATCTCTTCCATCTTTACTTGACCTTCTAACTCTAAACACACTCTATTCTAATTCTGTTCTTTAAAAAAATGTCCCTTTTAGACTTGCACTCTATTCACTTACTAACTGCTTGTTAAAAAAAACTAACACTAGCTTCTCTATTCTATGTATTTATTATATAATTAAAAACAATCCTTGCTACATGTACTGCGTTAGGCTAACTGAGACTTGTCATAGCTCTCGCGTATCAACGCTCTTTTGTTAACTGCGTTACTTAGATACTTTATATAAAAAGTAGTGTTACATTACTTTGAGTTACTTTGTAAATCTGGGTAAAAAATCTATGATACAAAAGATCATCTTTTACAAATGTAAAAGCCCTTTCGCAAAAAAAGTGAAATGAAAATGCCTCAGGCTGAAGGAAAAGTAAATTTATGTCTGTACAGTAGAGGGGGAAGCTCAAGCAAATCACATGAAGAATATGACGCAGGAGACAAATGTTCAACGACAACAAAAAATAAACAAATGTGTCATTTTTGCTTATTAGTATGGTTGAATTGGATCATCGAATGTCAGTGGCAAAGACATTGGTTAATAAATTAGGTTTAAATACATAAATAATATTTTTCTTATATAACATACTTAATGGTTTTTATTTATTTTGAGGAATACTGAATCTGTTTTTGTGCAGGTGAGATGAATAAATGCATGTTGACATTCAGTACAGTAACATTATGTTCACAGCGCACACAACGCCTCTGCACTTACTCCCGATTTCTCTCAACATGGTCAATACATGGGAAACAAAGTAACTGGAGTTACTTATTTGAAAAATATTTTCAATATTTCCTTCTAAATTAAAGAGTAATGCGCTACTTTAATAGTTGCTTTAACAAGTAATATGTTTATTAGCAAGTAATTATGTTTAACAAGTATTAACAAGTAATATGTTTATTAGCAAGTAATTATGTTTAACAAGTATTAACAAGTAATATGTTTATTATACTAAGCCGATTAGTCACCAGAAGAAACGGACAGCAGCTTTGTAAGTGTTCGTAATACTTGTTCATAGATCTGTTGTTTAAATTATATACTTGCTGCTAGGAAGGAATACTTCTTTCTCTTTATCTTTCTCTCCTTCCCTTGCTAGCTTGTATTTATTTGAACAATGTCTGAGACTTGGTGTTATTGGCACTTCTTCTGTCTGTTTGTCTCTTCAAGATTAATCGCTTTATGTATTCCCCAATTGTAAGTCGCTTTGGATAAAAGCGTCTGCAAAATGACTAAATGTAAATGTTTATGTAACCTGTATTACTTGCAATGCATTACCCCCAACACTCTTGATAATGTAAATATATAAAATATAATTGTATTGGTTGTTGTTATTTTCTTGATAGTATAAGTAATTATTATGTGTTTGACTTGAAAAATGTCAACATTTTACATTTTGGGGTGAACTGTCCCTTTAATTGTGTTAACTGTTACTTTTATCTTGTATACATTTTCAGTGTTGTTTTATAGCTCCACTGAAGGCCAGTCCAGATGGCTTTCGTGTCCAGACTGTCCCGGTCACGGAGTAATTCCAGATCTCCCAGCAGGAAGGACTCGGAGAAAGGCTCTCCTGTACTAACTGTTGCTGAACTTGAGCGTCTGTTGTACACTGGGAAAACCGCCTGTAATCATGCCGATGAAGTGTGGCCAAGACTCTACATAGGGGACCAGTGAGTAGCCCATCAATATCTGTAGTTTTGGTCATATACAGGATGCTGAACACAAGATTATGCTTTAGTTGCTCATACAAAAAAAGTAGTATTGGTTTTTTTCACACACACACACACACACACACACACACACACACACACACACGTTGGTTTTTATGGTTTACGGGGACTTTCCATAGGCGTAATGGTTTTTATACTGTACAAGCTGTATGTGCTATTGCCCTACACCTAAACTTAGCCCTCACAGGAGACGGTGCATTTCTACTTTCCCCCCAAAAAAACTCACTCTGTATGATTTATAGGCGTTTTAAATTATGGGGACACTGAAAATGTCCTCATAAATCACCTTCTCCTTGTAATAACTGTCATACCCATGTCATTATACAAATTTGTGTCCTCATAAACCACATAAACATGCACACACACACACACACACACACACACACACACACGATGCAACATCATGGTCTTCATGAATCATAAAATACCTTGCTTTGAATAACGCATTAAACAAAGCATGAAATAGCAATAAAAGAGTGAAATTTGATCCTGTTTAGATAAGTAAACTAGAAATTGCCAGTATTGTGTACAAATTTCTCACTTATCATTTGCAGAGAAATTGCCTCAAACCGTAAAGAACTCGTCAAGCTCGGGATCACGCACATCCTCAACTGTGCCCAGAGCAAATGGAGAGGCGGTGCGGAGCATTATGCTGGCATGAACATCACGTATCACGGCATTGAAGCCCACGACTCGCCCTCTTTCGACATGAGTGTCAACTTCTACCCAGCAGCCGAGTTCATTCACAGAGCCCTCAGTAGCGGAGGTCAGTTCATAAGAGGCCTTTTTCTTTCTTATTAAAAACGAAAGCACAAAGGGTTTTACATGTTATGTGATGCTATGTTTTGGAATTTTTAAAAAGCTATTTAGTATGTTCTCAATGCATTTAACAAACAAAGTTTACCCACATAAGGATACAATAACTACATAAAATGTAATGAAAATGAAAAGGCGACACAAACATGCATTAAATTAATTGGCTGCATCGATGTCAATAAGTCATGCGCGGGCACGCGGAGGGCAGTCGAGTTCTGGCAGGCACTGGCAGTCGATATCTGCACAACACCAGTGTTGTGCCCATTTTATACCCCCTGCCAAATTATTACTCCTCTCATTGAAATCGCTATATGATTAATCCTAACCCCTCCCCCACACCTAACCCTAAACCTACCAATACCAGGGCGGGGGGGTAATAATCTAGCAGGGGTCAGAATTGGGCACAACACCGGCAAAGGATATAAGTATCGCTTTTTATTTCTCCTCTTTTCTACCACTTGTTTCAGTTTTATACCCATTTTCTTACTATGCAAAGTAAGTTGTTTGTTAGTATGTGTGTTTGGCGGTGTTATTTTTTAGGATTACTGAAAAACTACTATCGGTTAATTTGTATTTTTATCCATTTTAATTTTATAATTTATTATGTGGGTGAAAGAATGGATGAACGCATTTGTCCGTGTTTCACTCCGTCTTGAATCGCGCTCGAGAAACAGTATCTCTTCCGTGGCTCGGTATAGACTTTCAACTCTGTTTTTTTTGTCTCGAGCCTTGGTCAAAAGACTGTACGACATTCACGTTACAGGCTTTGACTGATTTCTACGTAGAGAGGGTAACAGCGCACTGCATTAAAAGGAATTATGTTTTCAACCGCTTGCCAAACTCGAACTAAAATGAAAACATATTTGAGAGCAAGGGCCTTGCTTGCGTATAGGGAGGGAGGATCGACTCTGCCACAAGTGTTTTTAGCCACCTGATAAATGTCAGGTGCTCTTCTGAAGACGGCCAGCTGGTGGCGCTCGAGAACGCTTTGGTGGCACATTGTTTTTCCAGCTGTGACGCTTTGGTTGCTATGATTAGGAATATCCCCGGCAGTAAAATATTATCTTATTTTGAAGAATAGTACTGAATATAAAAATCCAGTCACCAGCAATATTACCTTCTCTATTGTGGTTCAGTTGTAGGATGATTGGTCGGTGTAGTATTTGTCCCTCCCCTCCTCTATTGATTGGACGGCTGGGTAAAAGTGACAGTGAATCTCAGCTATAAAAAAAAAAATTGAGCAAACAAACTTTTAAAATATTATGATGGCAGTGCATCAAAATTCAGTGTCATCAGTTAAAAAACCAAACAAAACAGACCGTTTTATGCAACATTTACACGTGGTAACGAGCAGGTGTACCTTTCTTTCTAACCAACTAACATTTTGAAAATACAAACACTTTCATGAATACGAAAATTTACATCAGAACAGCTTTACGAACGATTTATACAAAATTGTTCTACTAGTGTTTCATGAATGAGGCCCATTATATGTTAAGCGTATTGTAAAATGTACAAATATTTGATGGTATGGAGACTGACTGGATTACATCATTGGTGGTTCTTCACAGCAGCGGGTGGAGCTCTTTTGGTTTTCTGATTGGTGATATTTTCTGTACAGTATCTTGGGTAATGTAGTTTTCACTACTGAACATGACTATGCATGAAAATAATACACACACATGGCTTAAACAAAAATGTTGGTTATCAGTTAGTATTAAAAATGTATTTCTTTGTCGGTGCCAATGCCTCATGATGGTTAATGTGCCGACATATAATGCAGCTGCGCTTGCGAGTTGTGACGACCGAAGTTCGATTCCTGTCTCGTGGTTATTTCCCAATCCTGTCCCCTCTCTACGGTCACATTAAAGGCATGACTATCACATGAAAGGCATTATTATTCCCTAAATATAACTTTTATAACTCATTATCAGTATAATCATTTAGAAGTTGGAAAATGTACATGAACTCTTTGTACTTGACTGTTTTTGTCATTCATATGATCAGTTTGACGCAGTGACTTGTTTTGCAGGAACGGTTCTTGTGCATTGTGCTGTCGGGCTGAGCAGATCTGCTACGCTGGTTCTGGCCTACCTCATGATTCGTCAGAACATGACTTTAGTGGAGGCCATCAAGACCGTGAAGGACCACCGTGGCGTCACCCCAAACCGTGGTTTCTTACGGCAGCTCAGCGGTCTGGACAGCGTACTGCGCGCCAGCCGCAATGCAACATAAAGCCACTGGTAGCATCTGAGTTCAACCGTTCTGGTTCAGGCTGTTTGTTGCAGTAAATGAGAGCAGAGTGTCTTTACATACAGTGAGTTTATTCCAGCTGTCCTCCTGCGGTCAGTAGAAATGCCTTATTACATCAGGACCTCTATAAATACGTGTAATGCCTTATTCACTGTTAAATGTGCACATCTGTTCACGTGACCACCCACTGAAGTGTTGCTGTAGCTTGCTCGGAGTTAATCACCACAGAGAATGGCACGCATGTTTTATTTAAAAGGGGCCATTCACACAAAACACGTCTTTGTGTTTAAAATAAAAGTTTAATTAGAACAACACACGGTGTAGACAAGTTTAGAACAGTCTAAATAAGTCTAAAAAACTATTCTTGTGAATGGCCCCGAGCCTGGTTTAAAATGAGGTCATTGGCATACAGTTCAAAGTTAACTGGACAGGCAGAATGTGCTAGGATGAGATTCAAAGGTGATATCGATTTTCCAGACTTAAGGACCGTACACACCGGGACGAATTTCGCGCGCGATAGTCGCCGACGTTTAACGCCTAGTCAAAAACTATCCCCCAATGAGATTGGCGCTTTTGCTCACATGTCTGGAGCAGCTGAAGTTACAGTAAAACACAACTTGGGGCGCTCAAACACAAAACAGTCTTGCCGAGCACACATATAACGACGAAGAAGATATCGCCAAGTAGCGTCTACACTGTTGCCGGAAGAAATAAGAAGACAGAACAATAATTTCTTCATCGCTGGAGCTCCTGGTGCTTGAAATATCCATGTTTTCTTTGTATGATTTTGACAAGCGGTAAATACTTGCTCTCTTCTTCTGAGTGACAAGCGAGTGTCAGAAGCGTAAAGTTGCAGCGCCACCTTGTGTACCGGGTATTTCTGTTTTACATTAAGCGCCATCTAATGTCAGGGAATGAATTTGCATGTTCACTCGGCTCATCGTCAGTGAAAATCGCTTGGGTGTGAACACAAAAAACGCGTTGAAAACGCTGGCGAATAACGCGAGCCGATATTCGTCCCGGTGTGTACGGGCCTTTAGGCTATGTGCTGGAAACAAATATGGAAAACAAAAATGTCTGCCGTCTTGAACAGATTTTAAGCAAGCACCTGTTGCTATTGTTCATACTTGAGATTTGAAGACAAAATATAACCATATAAAGCATCACAATTTTTTGACCACCTGTCCACCTTATTTTTTCTTTGTAAATGTTATGGGTCTGGCTTCCGGTCGCATCGCATCCAGCTTTTTTAGCTGTACAAAACTGCTCCCTGATATTGTAAATTGGTGTGTCTTACCATGTTATATTAATGTATTCTCTTAATTATGAACAGACTGGTTCGTAGTGCAAACAGTTTGACCGTTTACTGCACGTTATTATTCTTCTCGTTATTTCCCTGTAGCCGATAATGAACCTGAAGTCTCGCCCTTACTTCAGCGTTGAAGAATTAAGGTGGATAACAATATTGAGTAGCAGAATAGAAATATTAAATATTTTATTCTGCGGAAACACGATTTTAAACGTTGACCTTAACTTAAAGTGAGCGCCACGTTTTTAGAAGGCCTTGTTATCCGAGAGACTGCAAAAGACCCAAGATGCGAGCGCAACGATGGAAAGGCAGTGCAATGCAAAAACGTGCCATTCACACAGAATGCTTTTTTATGTGTAGAAATGCCAGATGTGGTGTAGTGGAATAGGGGGGAAGTTTCATAGAGGTTTTAGTGCTGATATTTAGAGCGCTGTCATGTGCGAGACACTGCAAATGCAACCGTCAAAACTGTGTCCGTCTAGCGCACGTTTACAAAAAAAGAATGCAAAAGCATCGCATGTTTTTACAACTCGCGCGAGATGCTACCAAAGACAGCCGTTTAAAAACACGTTTACATAATGCTGCAGGAAAAACAGCACCATGGAATGCAAAAAATGCATTCTGTGTGAACAACCCATTAACTGCCACAGACCCACATCAATCCCTTATAAAATATAGTGACCACATAGAATTGGCCTCGGAACCACAAACACACTTTAGGGCCGTTTACACGAGTGCGTTTTCATTTTAAAACGCATAATATTTGCTACGGTTACGCCTATCGTTTACACTACTCCAGCGTTTTCGAGACGCTGCAGACCCCGTTTTAGTTTGAAAACTCTGGGGTTGCGTTTCAGTGTAAACGGAGACTTTTGAAAACGATGGCATGGCTGCACACATTTGCACTGCGTATCCTTGATGACCGTGTAAACAATAACATCATGTTTATTGTTGTACCCATAGATATGTATGGATAGATTCCCCATTCGGCCGCTCCATGCACGCATACGCGTCCGCCATCTAAATATAAGGGATTCTACCTATACATATCTATGGTTGTACCTGCATGAAAGGTCATGTGACATGCGTTTTCGGTTGTGTAGTGTAAACGGAGCCCAGATAGCAAGAGCGTTTGGGTTCTAGGTATGGCATGGCTGAGCACATATGTGCCAAACTTTCCCCAGATATGTTTTGCCATAGCTTTAGAATTGGAGGGTATTTTCTTTTGGATGGGAATATGATTTGAGGTATATGGTCCAGATGACCGCACACAAATGAGAGCCATGTATGGCTTGGCTATGGCACACCATGGAATGTGTTAACATTGGGCTTTTATTTGGAAAACACATATAAACTGTTATAGTGGCAGTCCACATCTCAGCCCATTCAACAATGCTAGATCGTTTCCGATACGCAGCGGTTAGTTGATCGTTTGCATTCTAAAACACCGGAAACGCACTAGTGTAAACGGGGCCTTAGTAACCAGCTAGACAGCAATGTCTTGCCAACAGCACCCTAACAACCTAGAACAGTGTACCACATAATACTACCATATAGTGACCATCACGAGTACTCGAACACCACCCAAATACTTTGGGGACCAGGTTGTCTCTGGAAGCACTGCTCTTATGTCATCCAGAAGATGCAATTTTTCACAATTGTTTTTTTTAAATATTATAATATTATGAAAGTGTGATCCATCAGTTTTGTATTTCAGTTTAGGTGATGTATCGGTCACGTTCATTACAGTGAATCAGATCATGTGACACTGAGCTCTACATGAGACTATATGCAAAGTGCAGTCACTGTTGTTACACATTAACTTATCATCGACGTGTGCTTTGTATAAATACTAAAGATGTCATGTGAAGTATTCTACATGTTTCAAGTTGTCTCTTAACTTGTTTTGTAAGGTATTGTAATATAGAGTAGCTACTGTACTTACAAATCCAGCAAATCCTCAAGTGCAGTACCATGTACCGACTGTAGCTGTATGAATTGCATTGTGCTTGTATTATTGTCATTTCTGTACATTTGTATTATTGTGGATAGCTGTTTATTGTATTTGTGTATGTGTTTGTCATCGTTACATCTAACAAATCTTCACTGCACAGCTGTAGCTGAACTACTGCCAGGACTACAAATCCCTTCCATCTAAACTACACTAGTGTCTTAGGAACAAGTGTTGATCGCTCAGAGATTAGACTTGATTTGGACCAAATTTCTGAGTTTTGAGGGGGAGCATGCTGCCGGAGACAAAATGTAAAAACATTGTTATCTTATTTATAATATACGTCAAATCGAATAAACTTTCTTTCATTTTCGAAGTTGATTTTGTGCTTGATCTGGAAGTGTCTGTTCATGCAAAGCTGGTTAAATGATATTTCCAGCAAAACACTTGTCATTTTATTATTATTATTTTTTTTACAAAATATGATATGAGAAACAGCCATGTGTTGATGATTTATTTCATGAAACTTCAAGGCAATATTGTAGCCTACAAAAAAATGTATATGTCATTGTTTTTATTTATGTTTGCATTTTTTTTCCAACTTTGTTAAATTTTGAGAAGAGTAAAATGCTTTGTGTACAATAGTTTATTTGCTTCTTACTTAATAATAATAATAATAATGCAGGACTGTGGGAATGAAGTCAAGTCTATACAGACCTATAAAGCACTAACATGGCACACAACTTCAACACGGATTGAAGTCACAAATGTCTTTAAGATGCATTTCTCTTTAAAGTTATAACACCTTGAGGAATTGTTTATCACAAATATGCAGCTTTTCACTTCATAAGATGTTAATTGAAGGAGTGGATTGGTGCGAATTACTCATTGTGATGTTTTTATCAGCCGTTTGGTCTCAATCTGACGGCACCCATTCACTCCAGAAGATTCATTGGTGAGCAATTATGTAATGCAAAATTTCTCCAAATCTGTTCTGATGAAGAAACCAACTCATCTACATCTTGGTTGGCCTGAGAGTGAGATACATTTTCATCAAGTTTTCATTTTTTGGGTGAACTATTCCTTTAAAACCCTTATTATAGCGCCACCCTGTGGCCAAGTCATTCATAATGTAGTGCATGCTGCCTTAACAAATGTTTTGATTTTCATGATGATTATAAGTATTCACAATTAAAAGACTGACTGATGAAATATGACCACTGTCCTGTGACGGTCGACTCTAAGTTCACTCTGTAGGGGAGAATGTTGCACCGAATGTTGCACCGAATGTTGCACTGAGGTGTCACTTAACCTTTGTTAACGTCTTGTTTGTCAGAGAGCAGAGCTGAATCTTCCCACAGAACCATTGAATGTTTTAGGACTGTTTGTGAATAAGGAAGCGATTAGGAATCAATCATTTGTTATGTGAAAATGTTGTTAAACGAGAAACTACTAAAGGTCTACAGACATATTTACAATCAGCTAATTCATTTAAGTAATTGGAAAAAGCAATAAAAACTATTTAGCATAGGCCTATATACATATGTTCAACATATTATGATTTGGGGTGAACTAAGGTTGATCCAAGTTTGATTTCTTAATCCCAACACAATAGTAGAAAATCCAGCATAACGAGGATGTGATCAAAATTGAAAATAACTGTTCATAATTCTGTCGTCGGGTTGTGCAATGTCAGCTTTATATTAAAGATTAGATGACTCTTCAGTGATTTCACTCTGGTGTCTAATGTCAGACTCGTTAGCAGGGTGTGAATAAATAACCCACTGAGTCAGCATGACCAGCACCCCGGATACAGAGCCACGGCCCAAATGTGCCTTTCCCAGGGCAGATTTCTGTCTAAACATGCCGTTTAACATCTCCTGAATTGTTTCTGTTTTTATGAGGTCTAATGTTGCAAAAACTTGGATAGACACATAGTTTGTCTAATCTGATTTTTCTATATTTTTTCTTAGTTGAATGGAAAACAAATCAGGAGGCCGTGACTGTGATTATTTGATTTTTCTTTCAAATGAAACTTTTGGGGAAAAAAAGCAAGAATGTAAATGCTAATGCTTTTTTTTAAATATCATATAACAGAAAATATCAGATAAAAATGTATAACTATTCATGCAATACTCATGCAATAAGGTCACAAACGTTTTATGTTATGTAATAGAAATAGAAACACACACACACGAATTATACCATATGATATTATTACTGTTTCTTTTTTAATAACGCGATTTAATCTGGTGTACATGAGAAGTTTAGACGGAGTGAATCACTGTCGTCTGGTGTTTAGGCTCCGCCTCCTGCATTAAAGGCGGGGCTTATTGTTTCTCGCGCATGTGGAGATTTATATCTGTCTGCGGTCTTTTACATTGTTTGACTCCCGTGATGCGCTCGGGACTTTATTTGATTCACATTACAGGCTCTCGATACTGTAGATGTATTCATTTGACGCTTGATCAGTGAGAATGAACAAATCCGAGTATGAATAATAAACACTGAAGTAAAGACACTCGGGACTGAGCCTGTTTATAATGGTGAGATAGCGTTTTAAATTAATATTTAATGTATTGATATGTTTTCTTTATCTTAATCCAAAGCTCCATGACGTTTTTTTCTGTTAAAAGTACTAACGTGTTTGAAAATAAAAATGCTGCCTCCTTTAAATATTGATGCTTTTTCTTGGATTTTATAACCTTAAAAATGGCTAAATATGAAACATATCAATCCTTTTTTCAGGGCATCTTCAGGAAATGATTGATATTTAAAGCACCATGCCTCCAGTGACCTCTCAGGAGCTCCCTCTCAACATCTATGTGGTCATCTTTGGCTCTGGGATCTTTCTCTTTGTTTTAAGCCTGATATTCTGCTGCTTCTTTATCAGGTACGTGTGACTGTGTTTAGCAGAACAGCCAGCGTGGACTGTGCAGATCCTAAAACTCTTCTCTGTGACTGGACTTCATCAGTATTGTCTGTGACAGACTGACAGACGCGGAGCAGAAAGGACTTCCTCTGGACTCACGCACTTCCGAACTCGAACAATTCAGGACTAGATTGTATCTCTGTGCTTTTTGTTCACGATGCTATATTTGACCAAAGGCTTTTAGCTAATATCATGTCAAACACTGAACTACAAACCCTGCTTCGCCAAATTAGTTTAGAAACATACGACACCGCAGCCTTTGTCTACACTGCCACAGTGATTTCTAAAGAAAAAAATAGCATTGAACATTTATACTTTAAAATACACCTTTTTTTAAATCAATCCTTGTTAATGAATTGTATGTCCTGTTGTTCTTTGCAGTAAATTAAGACATCAGACTCACAACGTGAGAGCTGGATACAAAACGGTGAGTGTATGATTATATCATAAAACACTTGCATCACACTAACCTCAGATTTCTCTCTTCACTAATGTCTCGTTTCTTCATGTTTGAAGTCTCACTTTGAATCTGCTGGTGTTTTTAATGGATGTATGAAGTCTGTTCTCCTCGAGTTCACACAGGTGTCCTATTAGAGGAACCACAGGTGTAGAAAATCACATTAACTATCAACACATTCACTAACCTCATTTCTTTAAAACTTCATTTTCAAACATTCGCCAACAGAGAAAATGTGCTTAGAAAGTGTGCTCATACTAAAATGAAATGACGCTTGCTGTGATTTTTAATTGCTCTGACATTCCTGTGTCAATTACATCGTCACCTTTATTCATAATACTTTATAAAATAGAGATTGTTTTAAAGCAATTTTACAGTATGAACAGGAAAATAACAGAATCAATCATGAAAAATGCAAATATGAGATTCAGTTTCAGCTATAAGCAGCTCTACATAAGATAATAGTATCTTTATTCAGCTCCAGTCAGTTCAATACTGGTTCAGTTCAGTTCAGATGAGTTCATAAGCAGCTCTACATAAGATAATAGTGTCTGTATTCAGCTTGAGTCAGTTCAATGTTCATATAATTCAGTTCGATAATTGTTGATGTTGTGAAATCTATGAAGGGTCTGTCTATAAATACGTTTTGCTGCCACTGTTTAAAAAAAATGATTTAAAATGTTTTACATTACAGGTTGTATTTAAAGATGAAACAACATGGTTACACGCACACGGGGTAAAAGTTTTGGTCTATAAAGTTATTTGAGTACTTGGAAAGTTTTCTGATTTTCTGTGCTTCTCAGTTAACATGTGCAGTCTGTTTGGAGGACTTCAGGACAAAAGATGAGCTTGGAGTGTTAGCATGCCAACACGCCTTTCATAAGAGGTAAATCCCGCCGAGGTCTTTTATCATGCTAATGCTAAAGAAAAGAGGTTCACTGAAGCGAACTCAACACGGCCCGGGCCTCACAACTGTAAAAGCCTGCTCACACCAAGAACTATAAACATAACTCACGATAATTATCAAAATAACGCTCTTTTATCATGAGCATGAGCTGAGATTATGTATGGATTCTGATTGGCTGTCAATGCTTTTACCGTCCATCATCTGAGGATTCCATCGATATCATGTGCAGTCTGTTTGGAGGACTTCAGGACAAAGATGAGCTTGGAGTGTTAGCATGCCAACACGCCTTTCATAAGAGGTAAATCCCGCCGAGGTCTTTTATCATGCTAATGCTAAAGAAAAGAGGTTCACTGAAGCAAACTCAACACGGCCCGGGCCTCACAACTGTAAAAGCCCGTTCACACCAAGAACTATAAACATAACTCACGATAATTATCAAAATAACGCTCTTTTATCATGAGCATGAGCTGAGATTATGTATGGATTCTGATTGGCTGTCAATGCTTTTACCGTCCTTCATCTGAGAAAGTCATTCTGACTGATTCCATCGATATCTTGCAGATCTGTTTCGACCTCACTATGACTGTCACTACAGTCTTAATAGATTAATAACCCTCGTTTCGCCTTCTCTCGAGAGCTTATGTAAAGAAGTCATGCTCATGACCCTATAAAAAGCGGGATGATCTTCCGGTTCATTCTCTTACCTTTCTCGCCTCAAGAGACCAGGTACAGGTAGGAAAACAGAATTAAATGTATTATCCACCATTCAATTCATCACCTATGGTACGGGTGCCTTGTGTCCCTGTGAATTGTGGTGGTTATATGGCATTATTGCTACATGGTAGTATCTCCATTGCATTGTTTTGTAGCTAGCTAACATGCTGAGCTATGCAGTGTTCTGTTCTCTTTCAGATATCTATCAATGGAAAAATCGAATATACTTCTATTGCAAAGTTTTTGGTAATATTAAACCCTATTATACACTACTGTTCGCAGTGGTTGAGGACTTGCTTGGTACGTTCGCGTACTGGCGCACGTCAGTTCCTTGTGTGGGCTAAATTACCCGTGGGTTTATTTTGGATCTTTAGAGTATGTTCGCTTACTAGTGATTTTTTTAGTCAAATTTAATAAACCCTCACTAATGCCCACGATCAGTGGGGGTTGTTAAAAGCCTTCTGAGTACGTTCAAGTACTGGTGAAGGTCATCTTTTTGTTGGCTAAATTTACTGCAGTTGCAATAGCGACCATGTTTTTCATGAAGGGCTAATGACCAGCTATTAGGCCGACCTGTGAGTTGACCTGTGTCCAGACCGTACTCTGCGGGTACAGAGTTCAGACTTGCCTCTTGTATTGAACTCTCTCACTAAGTCCCAGTATGGGCCTATTGTGAAAACAGATTGAAATACGTCTCTCTAAATGGATTTTCTCTTGGCTCTCTGCTCTGCTAAGCTGGTAGGAGAGCTCTGTGCTCTCTGTTAGCGGTGGAAGGCAGATGGCACGAGAGTGTTACTTAGCCTAACCCTGCATTTTTGCCAAAAGTATTTAAGCCCCAGTTTAGGTACTGGACGTGGTTCAATATTAATAATTTCCTCAGGTGCAGAACAAGCGCAGTTACTTAACCTGTCTTCAGTGAGGGCATTGCATACTATGTAATTGTACTGTCTTTGAGGAAAGACAGTACAATTACAGTACAGTACTAATCATCAGCTTTTTGTCTACTACAGTAAGGCCAGGTGTAACCCCCCCGGGTACGCACCATCACACCGAGCGGGTCTCGAACCCGGGACGCCGGCGCTCTACCAAGGAAGCTAAAGGCTACAGCCTCTAACGTCAGTCGCTAGAGCGCCTCTTTTTGAGGTCAGGGGAGTGAGGTTTACACACAGCCCTTACTGGCATACATCTGTTGCACTCACCCCCCTAAACCTCACTCCCGTCCGGGTCACGGCACCAACGTATCCCCCCGGGTCCGCACCATCACACCGAGCGGGTCTCATACCCAGGACGCCGGCGCGGGAGGCGGGCGCTCTACCAAGGAGGCTAAAGGCTACAGCCTCTAGCGTCAGTCGTCAGGAGTGAGGTTTACACACAGCCCTTACTGGCATACATTCGTTACACAGGCAGGGGTTGCCAGTGCCACTGTCTAAACAGCGTTTGTCACATTGATTGGATAGTCGATGTTATTTCTTATACCTATACTGAAAGGGGGTTTTCAGTTCCTACAGGAATACGAGCCCATGATGAGCAGCTGCACTAAAAGGAGTTTTGTGGGAGATATTTGTGTGGCAACTTCATGGTCTACTACATCATGTACACTATTGAGATTAATAGAATTGATGCAGCACCTGTGAGCACTGCAGTTCTCATCTCTGTTGCCCAGCGAGATTTAGGAAAATCGAATTATTCTGTTCCTCAGACCTTTTTGGGAAAGATCATCCTATTAAGACCGTGGTGATGGTCAGAGTGAGGTTGAAACAGATCGTAAGTTATGAATGTAACTATGGATCTGTGAGACCGAAGGATGACCGTCACTATCCTTGTCTCTCAGAACACAAGGCGTTCAAGGCAAGAAAATGAGCCGGAAGCTCATCCCACTTTTCATAGTGCGGGAAGCACCGCCTCCTTGACTTCGTTTGCATAAGGTCTCGAGAGAAAGTGGAACTAAGGTTATCACTCCATTAAGACTGTAGTGACGGTCATCCTTTGGTCTCACAGATCCATAGTTATATTAATAACTTACGTTATCGTTATTTAGGGTGACCATACGTTCTCTTTATCCCGGACATGTCTTGGCTAGGATTTCTAAAATGTTGAAGGCAAAAGCCAAACAACGGCTCAGACTTAAAGGTAATGATCGAAAAGTAGCTTGACCAATAGGATGCAGGCATTGAACGCAATCGACCAATCGTGGAGTGCGAGTAGGCGGGGCCTACAGAGTATGCTGTTTCAATGTAAATAAGTGTACATAAAATCAATGAGGACGATAAAGAGCAAAACAAACCTAAAAACATGATTTTAGACAATTTAGAAAATCATACGTAGGTTCACCCTATCGCACGTCTTCAATATTCTCATAGAATTAGAACAATTATTAAAGCTGTATTGTTATCGTACTTAAGTATAACTGTTAAGAATTGTTTGGTCTTACCAGGTGTCTGGTGAAGTGGCTGGAAGTGAGATGTTCATGTCCCATGTGCAACACCCCCATCAGTGATGCTGTGGGACGAACGCACAGCCCAGGAAACCTGCTGGATGAACTGCTCTAACCTCACTGAAGATACTTAGTTCTCTGAATCAGCCAACATTTCTACCCAATAATCGTGTACAATTCAAACAGAAGGCCTTTATTTAAAAGCACTGCTGTGGTAAAACAGCACTTGTAATGTTCTGGTATGTCTGCAGTTAAAATATTTGCATACAATATTGTGGGTTTCTTTTTTTGGTGTCCGTTTTAATATGCAAGATCATTTGCAAGTATTCACTTAGTGAATTTAAGTAATTTAAACTTAGTGGGACAGAAAACTAATTCTAAATTCAAATCCAATATGAATTGATTTTAATATTTCTGGGCCTATGCAGTTTATGGTATTAAAGGATACATTGTAACACTAAATTGTTGGATTTTAAAAGACCAATTTTACCTAAAGCAAAAACTATTTTACTGTTTTTTTTTTATACTTTTAATATTTGTAATAGTTTTTTTTTTTAATGCGTTTATAAAAGTTATTAATATTTATTTCCTTTTTTTTACTGGTTAAAGTTGTTTTAGTACATTAAGTTAAACAAACATTTTTGGCAATAGCTGAAATAAGTTACTTTGTTATTTCAAATAAATGTTTTATGGAAACACTGCACTAATAAAGTGACCGCTGCTGGCCAATAGAAAGAACTGCAGCAGAACGATGCCATTTTAGAGCCAAAACAAACTTTAATGGACTGCTTTTGAAGACTTCTATATAACAAGAGCATATCAACACATGATAAATGAAATATCCCAGATGTCTTTAACAATTGAGCCGAGAGCTGTCCGTTCCAAGAAATGACAGAATACAAAAACCCGTTGAAAGGAATCTTGATCCATCTTTAATTCATGTTTAACAGATTGTGTCCTGGGAACTGTCAGAATACATAAAACAGGACCATGACACATGGAATAAGCATCTCATTTAGGAATGAAAAAAATTATAATTCTATATAGTAAGGAATGTGCATGGTTGGAAGGCGTGTAAGAAATAATTAAAGTTGGCCACAATCAGCAATCACGATCTTGGCAGAGCACTTCCCGCTGCTGTTTCCTTTAGCCTCCATGGCGTCCACCACGTTTAATCCTTCTACCACTTTCCCGAACACAACGTGTTTGCCATCAAGCCTGTTCAAGGAGGAACAACAAGCAGCTTTAGCACCAACAACAAATGGAAAACACCTGAACATTTCTATATTCTAAAGAACCTTCAGAGCAATGGAAACATTCCAAAGACGTAGAAGGTTCTTATTTTTAAGGGTGTATGCAAATCTTCATTAATCTCAAAGAAGCCATTTACCAAGTAGTGTCAGCAGTGCAGATGAAGAACTGGGAACCGTTGGTGTTCGGGCCGGCGTTGGCCATGGACAGGGTTCCCTTCCTCCGTGCTTCAGGGTGAAGTTCTCATCCGCAAACTTGTTGCCGTAGATGGACTTTCCACCGGTTCCGTTATGGTTGGTGAAGTCGCCACCCTACATCACGAGAGCACGACATCAGTGTGAGCTGAAATCATCGCGTCCGATGACAAAACGGGGTTCAGATCTTACCTGGCACATGAATTTGGGGATGACACGATGAAAGCCAGAGCCCTTGTAACCAAACCCCTTCTCACCAGTGCACAAAGCACGGAAGTTCTCTGTTTAGATATGGAGACATTAATGCATAAGACAGTGTCTACGGTTTTTTATTTATAAGAAACACATTTAATGTGGAAAAAGATACTTACCGGCAGTCTTGGGTACAACATCAGCTCTCAGCTGTTTCAAAAGGAGCGGGAAAACAAGAGATCGAAATTAAGCTGATGTCCAAGCTTAGAATACATGTGAATGTCAATGGATCTCTGTCAGATATTTTAAGGTAATTAGTGGTAAAGTAATTGGCCATTTTAAGAAGATCATTTATATACATACACATCACTTTTACACGGACTTCAATGCAAAATAGATCATTTAAACAATGATAATTAAAAAACATAACCATGATCAAATATAGCAAATCTAATAACATCATCATAATCAAATTTAATTATAACGCACTTTATATTTAAACCAAAGTTCAACAAAAGCAGAAGGTAAAACTAAAATAAAAGCTCTGGTTAAGGTTGGTTTGAAGGCCATGTTTAAAATCATCCACAGTCTGCAGGTATTGAGATAAACAAACACTAGTTTGTTTGGTAGTTAACTTTTTCGGTTTTAAAATGATTAAAAACAGGTTTCATAACTTTTCAAATACAAACACTCGCGAGATAAAGCTAGTCTATTATGACGTCAGAAGAATCGGAGCAGGTTAATGACTTCCGCGTTTCTCATCGCGAGAGTTCACGTGCTGATACTGCACACGTGCATTCACCGGCATGTCTGCAGTACCGATTCAAAACGTAACGCCAGTCGAGCATTCATTTCATTATTACTTGGGAAGAGGTTAAAAATATGGCAACGCTGAGATGCAAAAGATCCCGTTCTGGTGCAAAACTTGCGATGGACGGCTAAACTCCGCTAGTCACCCCTCCCGTTTCAAAATGGCTTCTTGGGGTATGAAAAAATGGCGTCCGTATAAAAAAAAAAAAAACGCGTGCAGCGCTACACACGCGCAGCCTACGTCCGCAATCACTGAAAACTCCGCCATGTGCGCTGAGCTGTCAGTGACAGCGGCTTAAATCACACTCGGTCAGTTTGACGGACAGCGTTACATTTCCATCACAACACTGTAACGTTAGCTCGGAGCACCGCCTAAACGTTGCTGCTCGGCGCGGGGAACACAATTACTTCCTCATCCGCCAATTTCCAGAAAGCGGTGCTAAACAGACATACTACACTCACGACGCGCTTTTAAAAATGATAGATATATATATATATATATAGGAAAACCTATATCTAATGACTCTGACATCCACTGCATTTTAGACACTTTCAGTGACCTACCTCCATTACAATCCTCCCAGCACTCTTTCCATCGATGGTGATGTCAAAATAAACTTTAGGACTGGACATGATGACTAAGACAAATTCACTCTGTATTAGAAGCTGGTCGCCGGAATGAATCCCACAAAATGCCGCAGCTTACCGAGAAGGAGGATGTGTGCGAGAACGGGATATATAGAAGCAGCCTGCAGCCCTCGGAACCTATGAAGCCGTGGAACCGCTGAATGACGTGCGCGTCGTCCAATCAGAGGCGGCGCAGATGAATAAATTACCGCAGCGTTCAGAGGGAAGGGCGTTTGATTGACATCCTCATTGACCCGTTAGAGGAGGTAGAATTACATTGCTGCGTTCCATCCAATGGGCAACGAGGGAATAGTGTGGGCGTGTACCGTCGGTCTGTCATGGCGCGAGGGCGGTGGCCATCAACTGAATTCGCCATTACAGCACAAAATGTTTATCACGGATAACTACTGTTTAGAGGATTTAATTTGTTGTTGTTCTACATTTCCTAAATGATTATGTCCTTATTGAGATTTAAACGGACTAGTGGGAAATACGAAGCGAAATGAGTCATTTTTTTTCTCTCACAACGCCCGTCTTCTTGCATGACACACAACTTCCGGACACGCCCCCTGATGTTCCCGCGTTTTGACACAACGCGGTGCTGCTCTGCTCCAAATAAAGCCAATGAAACGCAATGGGGCTTAAGTCTTTACTTATAAAACATAATGGAAATATTTCACATCTTTAGAAAAACAAATCGATTTCAATTGTACATGTTTAATTCAATTGATAGAACTTAATGATCCACCAACACATGACAGTCAAACATCTTTTTGAACAGTTTGATCAACAAGTGATGCTGGTTTCTCAGTTTCTCGTGATCATGGTCACAGATTTTGATAGTGAATTCATTTTTTTTCTCTTTCTAACAAATTCATAAACTCTGCTAGTTAACACAGAAGAGAGATGCATACAGACCCATCAATTATCTTTATAATTATAATAACAATTATTATATAATCAAAGATAAAATTGTATGATACACAAATGACTTCAAACAAACGAAAAAAAAGAACAAAAGCACATCCGACGACTCCTGATGCTCCCTGTATTGTTAATATATAAACTGCACAAAGAGCAATGATAAATAATAAAATCAGACAAGACCAGAATCGACAGCAGACTCATCTCCCCTCCACGCCGAGAAAGCAAGCGCTGAATGGAAACCGGGGGGGAATGAAGCGCATGTCTGACATGAGCTCTTGTCGTAGTGTTTAAAATGTCCTTTTTTCCATATGGGATTAAGAGAAAGTTCACATCTGCAACAATAATAATACTATATCTGTACATATTTCACATGAATCCCAATGTTTTCCTCAAGTATGAGTGCGGCCATAAACATGAGTCCATTTTCCTGTTGTGACGCTCCCACCCACCCAGATTTGTCTCACTACGGGAAGGTGTTAGTCCAAAAAATGTCTGTGTGCATTTGTGTGTTTTATAACCTGTCTACACGGTGCTACTGGGCTGCTTGTGCTCGGTCTGGTTTCGAAGCTTCACACATTTTGTTGACAAAGAAAACTGATTTTCTACCAAATAACAGCCCAAACTTGCATATTTAAGGAGGGGTGAAATGTGTCCGCAAGTGAGGGTGAGATCTGAGCCCGAAGACGATCAAGGATGCAAGTCCTGTTTTTTATAATGCTAGAAATCCAGACCTCGTGGCCTTAAGCCCACAGGGGAGGAAGACCGTTTTCAAAAAGAACATTAAGGGGATGAAACTAACAAGAGACAGACGAAAACAGAGCACAGGGTGTGGCATACAATTAGTTTGAGTTTGTGCCAAAGCACACACACACACAGTGTGGCTTGAGGTGTGCGTGTGTGTATTTGTGAGGGTGTCACAAAAGAAGACTGCCTTCAATTTCCTTCGTGTGTAGGCAAATACGGTATCTCTTGAAGGGTTTGCTGTGGTGTGCGAAATGTAATAGTGCACTTTAATGCTACTGTTTAAGGTCTGACACATTGTGATTGCCTCTATTAGCATGTTTAAAAGGAAAAAGGCTACACTTGAGTTCTCCTTTAAGTAAAATTCACTTAAGATCAAGTCATTTGTGGTTTAAATCCATGTTACATCACATGGAGCTAGCTTGTAGTCTTTGTGCAGAAATAAAACGACCTGTTTATTAAGAGACTTATGTTTATCCGTGTTACAACAGAGACACTTTGGCTTTCCCCGTGTGATTTCTGATGTGTAGTACTTTAGATCAGCACTGAAGTGAATTCCTCATCTAATTTAGATTTAAAACAGGAGCTGCGATGAAAAACAATGACCCACCCCACCCCACACAATGTCATTTACACCACACAAGTGAGATGAGGAGTCTTTCTACAAATGATTCGAGAGAAGAGCGGGAACTCGTTCTAACTGAAATTCACAATAAAATCTCGACAGAGTTCAGAGAAGCAGACAAACAGTAACATTGTCACAGGAGGAAAAGTAAAACAAAAAAAATCTTCGTTGCACCTTCCCATGAGTCACTGCATTCCAGTCTCAGGAGGAAACAGTGCCAAGACGCAATCGGATATCTGTTATGCTTCCCAAAGCTCCCCTCGACGAGCCGGGAGGCTGTGTGTTGGACGGCGATGTGCGAATGATGAATCAGCTCAGTTGCTCTCAAACAGAGAGAGCAGGTCATCGTTACTGTTGTTGGGCAGGTCTGGAGGACCCAAGTAGGACAGCAACTCATCTGGGTTTGTCAGCTCTGGGAGAAGCTGGAACACAAATAAGGAATTCCGGAGTTAAGAACCGACCTGTGCAATACTAAGGACACTCAAAACACTGTTTATGATCATAATAATAAATACAACAGCTGGCTTTTTCAAAAGACATTCGCAATTATTTACCTTGAAATTACATTCAAGCAGAGGTCAGAGATTTTTTTGCACCACCAAAGAACGTTTCTGATTTGTAAATGTAATGAGCATTTATTTTTCCATAACACTTTAAAAACAGTTCTGTTTCCAACAGTGTTGGGAAGTCTGTGAATCAATTCTTTAACATGTTTGCTCCATGAATCAGCTGAAATTCCAAATCAGTGAATCTTTTAAGTAATCATTAGGCCCGAACGGAATCTTTTGAACTGATTTTGGCGGGAAATTCTTTAATCGTGGGAGTTAAAGAAGTAGTTAACCCAAAAATGAAAATGCTATTATTATGTACTCTCCATCATGTTGTTCCAAACCCATGGGACTTCGGTTAATCTTCTAATCACAAATTATGACATTTTAATGAAATCTGAAGGTAATTAAAAAAGATCATAAATGCGTCACTAAAAAAAAATCCATGATTTGAGCCATTTAATCCAAATCTTGTGAAGGTATCTCATCACTTTATATAATGAACAGATTGATTTAAGACTTTTATTTACAGCTAAGGAGAAGGTTTAGCACTAAAATCAAAGTAAGTCCCCTTAATATTTGTATATTCTAAAGAGCCTTTAGTGCAATGGAAAAGTTCCAGAGATGTAGAAAGTTATTTTAAGAGTGCATGCAAACATTAATCTGACTGACACATACATAGAGCGCATCATGCATATAGTAAACATGGAAACTGAAACCATGTGTCCATGATGTGAGAGAGCAAACGAGCTTTGTTACAGTGTGTATCATTCACAAACTTCCAGTGTTTATCAAATGTGATTTGCTCTGCATGTGTGTTCATATGTGAACAAACTTTTAACAAGCGATTGTATATCTTCATGAGACTAAAAACAGCTGAAACAGATTAAACCGCTCAAATCACATCGATCACATTTTATGACCTTTTTAGTTTTGGTTACCTGGACTTTCAATGGAGGAATAGAAACCTTTCAAGTTTCATTAAAAATATCTTCATTTTTGTTTCAAGGTTATACAGGTTTAGATAGATATGAGGGTAAAGCATCTCTTTAAGAATAGAACACTGTAACCAATATTACAAGAAAGTGCAAACGTGTCCCAAAGCAGATGTGGGGCTGGCCGTGACACAAACGTATTTGCAAAATCTTTCAGAGAAGGAGAATTTAAAGATGCATAACTTCAGGCATGAGACCTACATTAAGCAAGAACGAGTGGGAAGAAGAAGATCATTGTAAGTTGGTAGTGGGTGTACATTAGGGCTGACAAAATAAATCAATCGAATATTCGTCAAATTTATAATAAAAATCCACATTCGAATGCAAAACGCTGCAGTTGAATTTTAGGAGTCCGTCAGGCAGCTTGGCACACGAGATGCGATGACGAGGTGTCGTTGTATTTTAATGCTTTTTTTTAGCCTGTCCAGTTGAACCCACTCGATGCGGTGCTGCACATTCAAAGTATAGCGGAAAACGAGAACATCAATGTGGAGAAGATGTTGTTTACCTCAAAACTGAAACCAAGCCGTTCACACAGAACGCACATTTATTGCATTTTCTAGAGGAGCATCTATCATCGTTGCACTCGCGTCTCACACAAGAGAGCCCAAAGACATGTCAAATTAATCTACGTTCAACTTAATAAAAACATGTAATTACTGGATTAAGAAACTAGCTTGCTAGCTAAAGTGCATATTAATAGCGTAAACATGAACCTTGCGATCATATGATTAAATGTTAATAAATTACATGTATCAGCAATGATAAATCTCTGAGATTAAAGATGCTCTGACAGAAAGGCTGCGTGTGTCCTGACAGAGACTGTTTGAGCTACGTGCTCTTTTCCTAAATGCATAACTTACATTTCACAGGTATATTCTCCATCTGTAAATGTTAGAAAGCCATGTAAAATGTAAATTTTGCTGTCAGAAGTGCATGACTCTCCGCTAAACTCCACAGACTTGGTTCTGAACGCACACCGCCGCGTGCATGCGCGCCAAACAGACAGAGTGCAATGAATTAGGAGCGCAATAACTCTGACTAAAATATACATTTTGCTGAATGTTTTTTGTAGTTGGACATTTTAAACCTACAAGTAAGTGTATTTGTATTAAATCACTAACTGTAAAGTGACTGTAATGGAGTAATCAAAATAGCCTTTTTACTCAATTAGCCTAGTCTGAGCTTTTAAATTTTTTAATTTTAGTAAATGTAACGGTTTTAAAAGCATTATTTTTGTTTTTAGATCGCAATGTTACAATGTTAGAATGTAATGTGATTTCAACCCTTTTTGCATATTATATATGCCTACATGGTTACATTCAATTTATTTGTTTAATCCAAGTATAAAATACCTAGATATGTACCGTATGCCGCAAATTAGCCAAAAAAATACAGAGATATTAATTTTTGCTCATATTGCCCAGCCCTACTTTGAAGAAACGTGCATTTGGTAATATTTCGCTCTATGCGCCCTCTTGTGGCCTCAGGAGAGAAGCCAAAAGTTTTTTTTTCCTAACTGAATTAATGCCTTTTAAATTCAAATATAATTCAAATTTGGATAATATTTTTGTAAAAAAAAATCCAAATTTAGTTTTTCAGCCAGTTTGACAGCCCTAGATGAAGTAAAATCCCGCAGGAACAGGCGGATGTGCTCAACAAACATTTAATTTAAAGTGTTGACACTATGGCCAAAAGTCCTTGCTTTGATCTGGAATAGAAGAGTGATTCTGACTTACATCAAGGGACGGCTCTGAAACATCTCCAGGTCCCCCGGGACCCCCCAGCCCAAAGCTGTCTGTGTGCATCCGGGGATTCTGGGAGGAGTTGCGGGAGTGCATTGGTCCACCGGGGCCACCCATGTTGGAGTTACCATGGAGAGCTTGATGCTGCTGCTGTTGTTGCTGCTGCTGTTGAAGGGGATTGTGGGAAGGGTCCATGCGACTAGAGTGGGGAATCTTTATTCAGGAGGGCAGGTGTAAAGAGAAAAAGAGACGGTCAGTGAAGCTAGAACAAAATGCCCAGTAATTTAAAGTGCAAACCTGTCTTGCGCTTCTTTTAGAGCAGGTGAGATGTGGTGCGAAAAGCAGCAGCTGCGAGTGACAGACAGGAACACTGCGCTGTGCTGTCGCACACAGAGACATCTGAGTAGCTCTTATTCGCTGCAACATACGGGGACGACAGAAACCAAGAGGCCAGTAAAACACACTTAGGTATCCAAGGTGAGGGACATTTCAGTACAATACGTGTGCAGCAAACCAGCTGCGTTTATTCAAGCCATATAGTCAAATACATATATGGATTTACACAATTCTTGCATTTTGGCTTTTTGATAACTAGTTGGTTAGATGGATGGATAGATACAAACACAGATGGGGTAATAGATGCGTAGATGATGGATGAATGGACACAAAATGAGTGAAGGATAGAAAGAAAAATGGACTAATAGAAAAATAGATGGACAAAGAGACCGGTCCATAAATATTTGGACACTGGTACAATTTTCATAATTTCGGCTCTATAGGCCACCAGAACAGAATTGAAAATAAAACAATCAAGATGAAATTGAAGTGCAGAATTTAAGCTTTAATTTAAGGGGTTTAACAAAAATATAACATAACATTTTAGGAATTACAACCATTTTTATACACAGTCCCCCATTTCCAGGGGCTCAGATGTAATTGGACAAATAAATAAAATGTTCATTTTTAATATTTTGTTGAGAATCCTTTGCAGACACTGACTGCTTTAAGTCTGGAACTCATGGACTTCACCTTTGTGATGCTTTGCCAGGCCTTTACTGCAGCTGACGTCAGTTATTGTTAGTTTGTGACTCTTTCTGTCTTTAGTTTTGTCTTCAGCGAGTGAAATGCAGCTCAATCAGGTTGAGATCAGGAGATGGACTCGGTCAATGCAGAATATTCTACTCCTGGGTTGATTTTGCTGTATGTTTTGGGTCATCGTTCATTTGTATTATGAAGCGCCACCCAATCAACTTTGCAGCATTTAGCTGAATCTGGTTAGAGAGTATTTCCCTGTTCACTTCAGAATTCATCCGGCTGCTTCTGTCTTCTGTCTCATCTTCACTAAACACCAGTAACACCGAGCCACTGGAAGCTATGCTCATGCATCACACCGCTCCATGATACACAGATGATGTTGTGTGCTTTAGATCATGAGCTGCTCCAAGCCTTCTCCATACATCATTCTGGTAGAGGTTGATCTTAATTTCAGCCGTCCTAAGAATGCTCTTCCAGAAGTGCTCTGGGTTTTTAAGATGTTTTTGGCAAATCTGGCCTTGTTTGCAGCTGGTGATGAAGCCTCTGTATTTGCTCTGGTGAAGTCTTCTCTTGATTGTAGACTTGATAGTGACACGTCTGCCTCCTGGAGAGTGTTCTTCTCTTGGCTGGATGTTGTGAACGGGGTTTTCTTTACCATGGAGAGGATTCTCTGATCATCCACTACTGTTGTCCTTCTCTTATGTTGTTGAGCTCACCAGTGCGATGTACCAAACTGTTGATTTGGTCACTTTAAATGTCCCTGCTCTCTCTCTGATGGATTTGTTTTGTTTTTGAAGCCTAACAATGGTCTGTTTCACTTGTTTAGAGAGATCCTTTGACATGATGTGAGCTCACTGCAACAGTTTCCAAATGCAAATGACACACTTAGAATCAACTCCAGGCCTTTTACCTGCTTCATTAATGACATTACAAAAGAGAATGAAATAACAAAAGAATAGCCCACATCTGTCCATGAAACAGCTGTTGAGTCAATTGTCCAATTACAATTATGGTCCCTTGATAAAGGGACGAGGTACATATTAAAGAGCTGTAATTCCTGGTATGGCGGTATCACTTTTAGCTTAGCATAGATCATTGAATCTGATTAGACCATTAGCATCTCACTCAAAAATGACCAAAGAGTTTTGATAGTTTTCCTATTTAAAGCTCGACTCTTCTGTAGTTACATCGTGTAACCATGGAAATCGTGTCACCCATGGAAAATGAAAAGTTGTGATTTCTAGGTCGATATGGCCAGAAACTATACTCTCATCTCGGCGTAATAATCAAGGAAATTTGCTGCCGTACAATGATATTACGCAGCGCCTGAAAGTAGTTCCCTGCTATATCATACCTAGTTACCTAGCTGGGGACTACTTTCAGGCGCTGCGTAATATCATTGAACCTGTTGCACCCATTTACATTTACATTTATCAGATGCATACATTTTTGTCAGTATGTGTGTTCCCTGGAAATTGAACCCACAACCTTTGCGCTGCTAACACAATGCTCTACCACTGAGCCACAGGAACACCGTAACAATGGTACGGCAGCAAGTTCCTTGATTATTCAAATGTGAATGGAACCCAAACCTATTGACTGTAGATGATGGACAGAAAAAATGGGTGAAGGATAGAAAGACAGATGGACTGATAGAAAAATAGATGAATAGAATGACAGACAAACAGATAGATAGACAGACTATCACTTTCTTGTGGTGAAAATGTAATGAAAGGAAAACCCACCTGTCCTGACATCGGGTGTCCCACGGGTTTTTCAGGGGTAAGGAGGCCACTCGGCAGGTCAGACTGGTAGGAGAGAGGGGGTGGCCCAGAGGTAAACTCCCCCAGGTTCGGTGTGCCGGGGACATTGGGGAAATCTGAGAAGCCTGGTTGGTTGGAATATCCTGAGCCACCTGAAATATATGCAACTATATATCAGCTGGAGGTGAAAACGCATTGTGTCAAATTCTCTATTTTGTATGACAAAAATTGAGCATTGGACTGTGAAATGCTTACTGGAACACTTTCATGTTCATATAAATGCTTTTGCCCTTGACAGCTAAAACACCTACCTTGGCTAGGATAATCAGGCGTGCTGCTGCTGCCACCTTGTGGCATAGACTGGTAGGGCGAGGAGGCCGGGCCTAAAGCTGCAATCATCTCCATGACGCTCGGCAAGATCATAAGACTAGGGCTCAAGGTGCGACAGCGTTTCAGGGTAGGGCCGTCTGGGTCCTCTTTAATATGTATGTCTGGTTTCACCGGGACCGGCTTCCAGCTGCACACCGGATCAATGGTGATCTCCTCATAGTCCGAACTAAGCACAAGGAGAAAGTAGTTTAAGAAATAGCTGCAGCTAATAATAGTAGCCAAGAACCTTAAACCTTACATACAGAAACTGTACAATTTTTAAGGACCCAAACCTGACAATTCTGGGCCCATGAACCTAACAAAAATGTGTAAATCTGGCAATCGGTTCTGTCTTGGAAATGCTTATTGAAACAGCCTGGGAACTTATAAGCAACAATTTATGACTCTGGGAAATTGTGTAAATGCAGGTCAATCATACTGAACATGCCTATTTCACTCAGCTCTTGCCATTTTTGTTGTGCGGTATGCGTCACACGGTCAGGGAACCGTCCATGGACATGCAATTTACAACTAAAAATAGGATCTCGGCATTATCTCTGCAATCCCAGTTTAGATGCTCCAGAGGTTATATAAACACTTACTTCTGGATGTAGATCAGAATGCCCAACATGTACTGGTCCACTTCTAGCCCCTCCAGAAGGGCTGTTTTACTGCAAAGAACAGATACGTTTGAAAAACTGTACAAATATATATATATATACCTTATAATACATACCATACAATACATATTTATTTAGGAATACAGTTCAGAATGGCACAATACACAATATGATATTATTTAGGCAAAAAAGATAAGCCAATAATCATTTTTGGGGCCAAATGACATTAAATAAAACAAATCTAATATAAATATGTATTATTCTAGCATTAATATAAATACTAATTCCTTATTTTTTTTTACTAATATTAATACAAGCAATAATATTTTAATTACTAATATTAATATAGTATTCTTGTCTAATAAAAATTATTTAATATTAAAACTTTATATTATTATTATTAACAATAATATATAAATATTAAATTATAATATTTTGCCTATATAAATGACAAATTAAACAAATAAATAAATAATTAATGTAAATATTTATGTAAGTGTTCCTGTGGTATAGTATTGTGTTAGCAGCACAAAAGGTCATGGGTTCAATTCCCAGAAAATACACATACTGATAAAAAAAAAAAAGTATATCCTGAATTGCTTTGGATAAAAGCATCTGCTAAATGCATAAATATTGTAATTTTTTTAAGTGAATTTAGGCATCATAACACTATAATATACAGTACGAGAAATGCATATTCATTCTGAGATTTGTTATAGACTACATTTAGCACTCTTACTATAGTATTAGCATTTTCAGTAAGTTTAAGAGAATTTTGCCACAATAATATCAGTTATTACGATATGGATATACTGTGCATCCCTAATCATTGTCTTAGTTTTAAAACAACAAAAATGCTATAGAGATGACCAGCTCTACGAGAAAGGTTCTTACTTGCACACAGGACAACGCCAAGTTCCTCTCTCACAGTTGAGCTGCAGGTATGATTCCAGGTCGAAGCACTGTGCACCAACAAAGACGTTATTTACCACAGACATTGACTTTACAAAGTCATGTGATTCAAACGCAAGCTAGCGGGCCTCCTCACCTGTATATGTCTGCAGTCGTGGCCCCTGGCAGGAAGCTGGATGCGTCGGAAGGTGATCGGACACTTGAGCGACACCTTGATGGCCGTCTGTTCCACACCATCCTCGCCGTTAAGGCCAGGTGTTCCTGGGATGGTGCCGCTACTGAAGTTCCTCTTAACTACGGAAGAACAGAGCAGGATGAGTTGTACTGCGTTTATTTGATGAGAAATACAGTAATATTGAGAAACGTTATCTATTTGAATACATTTAAGAATGTAATTTATTCCTGTGATGCAAAGCAGAATTTTCGGAATCATTACTTCAGTGTCACATGATCTTCAGAAATCATTCTCATATGCTGATTTTCTCATTATTATCAATGTTGAAAGTTGTGCTGCTTAATTTTTTTTTGCAGAAACCGCAATACTTTTTTTCAGGATTCTTTGATGGTCACAAAGTTCAAAAGGACAGAATTTTTGTAGAAATATAATTCTTTTGCAACATTATAAATATCTTTACTGTCACTTTTGATTAATTTAATGCATGCTTGGTAAATTAAAGTAGTAATTGCTGGGTTTTTTTTAAGTGTGAGTAAAAGTGTTCACTTACTCTTAGTGACACAGTGCTCAGCTGGCAGGAGCCGCTTCTTCATCAGACCTTGAAGCACGGAGCGCACAGACGGTCTGTGAACCAGCTGCAGCACGAACAGATGAGACTGCAAGAAAAAAGAAACCGGAAATGAATGCTGACCCACATTAAACTCTTATTAGTAGGGCTGTTTGTAATTAAGCAGGTATTTTCTGAAGGAAATGTGTGATGCGACTCTCTGTACTTACACAGCAGCAGGCCGTGACCGTTATCTGGATGGTGTTGCGTCCCGGCTGGCACACTTGCTTCAGGTAAAGGGGTTTGTGGGAGGTCTTATTGTCCCCGCGCTCGATGGTGAGAGGCGTGGCGTTGACGCTCACCTGCACCGATGCCGGCCAGTTAGTGTTCATCTGCCGGTCTTCGTGGTGATAGCACTTAAACTGCAGCTCCAGGTCAGGCCTGTTAAACACATGATAGTTCAGATCACATGTTAAATATGAAAACACTGACAAACACAAAGACTCATTGAGAAGCAACAAGATATGAAATGGCCTGACCTCATCATAAGGGTCTTATACACGGAGTCTCGCAGCTGGAAGACGTGGTTGCTGACAGCCAGGTTGTGCTCCAATCTAAAGGGCTCCAACACCACCCCATCCCGTACAGGGAAGGTCAGGCGCAGGTCATCGCTGGGGTTTCCTACAGACAGAAGAGTTTCATTCATATCTCATACGGCAAGAAACAAAAGCATCTTATAAATATCGAAGACGCACCAAGGTTGTTGTTTTTTCCAACAGGCATACTGGACTATTTGTTGACGCTTGTGTTTCAGTTTAGCTTATTTTAAAGCAAACAATGACAAACTTAAACTATCCTAACCTTTACCCGATGCAGAGTTATTATCTATAACTTAAACTAATACAATTGAACTGAAAGCTAAAATAAAATATAAGTATTAGATGAAAAACAGTTAACGAGTCAATATTTCTATGTTTTGTTTAAGTTGAATAAAATGACTAAAAAGAAAAAAATGAAAAGCTAAATATACATTTTACTAATAAAAATGACAAAAGTACTTATCAAGATCATTACAACAAAAAAATATATATATATATTTTAAGCTAATTAAAATATTGATAAATACTATAGTAGTATGTAAATAATACTAATATAACACTACCTTTATGTGAAATAAAACAGCTTTATATTAAGTTTTCATTTTATATGATTGAGTATTATTTGAACTAATTTCAGCTTCTTTTTTTAAACACAATTTTGGTATTGTGAATTTTTGAGTAAAAGAGCATTTGACGGAAAAAAAGACAACTTTGAATCCATCAGGAATCTACTTGATTAGTGGTCTTTATATGACGTGGTTAAAATTGTTGAGCAAATTATTATATTTTTTGATAAAATATTATGAAGACTAATGTTTTGTTTTCTCTGGAACAACATATGCACATAAAACATCCACAATAAAGACATTAAAATGTTTAATTCTGATTTCATGCCAACTTAAAATATCTGTCGGAAGTTTTGTTAATTTTTTCAGGTGTTGAAGAGGGGAAAAAACATGTTTTCCATGTGATAAGCATTTAATGTGATAGCAAAACATTTTTATTTCCATTTACATCACAGAGAATTATAAACACATTCCAGAGATAAGAGGGAGGGGGGGCTGCAGTTCTGAGTGTTACCTGTAGGGGGCTGCAAAGAGTTAATGTTGGGCTTGACGTCATGGAGGAAGGGTGACTTGACATCTTGGCCAGGGGACAAATATGGGGTCATCGAACTGCCCGGGGTCATGGGAGGAGTGGGGTTTCCTGGGAGAGGAGAGCTGGGGTATCCTGGCATCGCACGTCCGGGCTGTGAAAGACAAGATGTGTACGCAGGCATTACAATCTCTGGCCAATTTACAGTCAGATTTTCATAACCGATACAGTGCAAAAACACATTCAGCTGAGTGGAGTTTGGACCCCGGCTACCAAAGTCCAATCGAGGTGCTCACACGAAATGGTGAAATATTAACTGTCAGCTCCTACCAACTCACGTTTCACCAAACACACATGCATGTGAGAGAGAGAGAGAACACCAACCCCGTTGACAGCGGCTTGGTTGAAGGTGTTGTACCCGGCTCCCGAAACCCCTGAAGACAGACTGCTGTGGCTGTTGCCCTGTCCGTTAAACTGGTCCGCCTGCTAAACAAACACAAAGCTTTCAAAAACAGAGCAATTCAACCCTGGTTAAGTACAATTATAGGGAGCTTGGTGCAGTGCATTCTGGGATTGCTTCCTCCACAGAGATACATGGTTTAGAAATTTACCAAAAGAAGGTATCTAACATCTTACATTTACACTATTTAGGCAGCTCACTAGGTTTCGGAATGGAGCCTAAGCGTGCACTTGTTTAGTGCACACTACTACGACATGACAATAGTGATAATGTACTACTGTAATTCCAAACCCGGCATGGAATTTAAGCCACCCAGGTTGGTTCGCCTTTCACTGATACTTCCAAAACATCTTTTCATGACTAGTTGCCTCTTTAAAGTTCACTTCCGTATTTGTCAGTATCAAATGCCGGTGTGTTTCTCTAAAAAGGGCAGCCTGTTTTTAACTAATAACAAAAGGAACCTGTTCTTTGGGAAACACGATACCGCTTTCAGTGTGTCACAATTTGCAAGTGAAAGCTTTCTGACAGCTTTCAAACTGAAAAATATGGCTATAAATAAAATATGATACGTTTTAGAAAGTACCCAAATTTGGTTACTAGGGTGGGTCATGTCTTAACAAGCAGGTAATGAGGTGTCACACATCTGTAGCATGCCTAAGTGTAATACTTAAGGTTTTTTCCAAATCCTAACTGTAATTATGAGCAATAATACAGATGATCTTTGTACCTTGTAGTACTGGTTGGGGTTTCCTGGTCCTGCAGGATACTGGCCCATATTGGGTTGCTGGAGGGGCATTCGGTGGGTTGGGTAAGACGGGGAAGGAGCGGACCGCTGTGGTCCGGGGCCGTGGTACTGCATGGGCTGGCCTGGGTACGGGCCCCCACCCCCCATCCCGGGACCGTACTGCTGACCCGGAAATCCCTGAAAGAAAGGAAGAACGGTCATTCCAGAACAGAACCAAATTGTCAATACTAGTCTAAATTAGATTTACGTTAAAAGACAGATGTTTTGAGGAGTCAACATCTAGTTTCTAACCATAACAAAAATCCATACATTTTTTTTTAGCTTTTTGTTTTGCTATGTGATCTCAACATGTCAGCCACCATAATGAGGAACCACACTAATGCAGTGTTATTCTTAACTACAACAAAAACTAGTAGAAGTCATTTCTGTTAAATAAATAAATATACAAGATGAAAAACGAAAAAAAAAACACCTTCAAAGATTTTTAATCCTGCTTTGTCAACTAACTGAAATAAAATGTGTTTATGTATTAAAACTGAAAATAATAATAGTAATAAAATAAAAAGCTAATTTGCAAAGCACAACAAATTTTCTGAAATCTAAACTAAAATTAAATTGCAAACCAAAAATATAAATATAAAAATAAAAATGCAAATACTGATAAACACTATAACAGTATTTTGTTCAAAAGTTTCTAGGGAGCTGCTATGTGATCTACAGCCTACACAGGCAGCCTCCTAACTGAAAGAAGTCCTAAAACTTCATAAGTGACTGATTTAGAACTCACAAACCCTTAAAAGTTATGACATACAATTCATTTTGGTAGAATAAAGCTTTAGTTATGATCCAATTAGTTATGTGTTCTGTGATGTTATTTTCTTTATAAGCAGTTTATTTTATAATAGTACATTATACAATAAAAGTAATGAGGTATTTATTAACCAACATTTTATGTTATGGAATAAATTATAAATAACATCTTGGATGACTTTTCCACAGCTCATAATGAATTATGACATTATCTGTAAATGATACATGTGCATCTTAGATCCTCATAGCTTTCGTGTTAGGAACAAGTCTGAAGTCAGATAAAACTAAGTAGGTTTTGGAACAGAGCTACTGTGACAGATCAAGTTGGTGAATTTGAGTCTCCACTCACGTCAGAGTTGTAGGGGCGTTTCATGCCCTGCTGGTGGCGCGGAGGACCCTGCTGGCCTCCAGGGTAGACAGGATGCTGCTGCAACCTCTGGCCCTGCTGTGGGTACATGGGTCCCATGGAAGGAGGTCTGGAGCCGACCATTCCAGAGGGGGCCATGCCGGGCGGGCCCCGGGGTCCGGAGTGCGACAGGAACTGGGTGTTGTAAGAGGAAGCACCACCCATCTGCAGAACAACACAGAGATCCACACCCATCAGAACCAGAGCTGGGTAACAATGGCTGGAGAAATGCCTGTCGTCGTGACTTATGGCCGTCAGGCCCTGGGCATGAAAGGGAAACGGCAACTAGGTCACCACCATAAACAATCAAAGTCCTGTGTGGCCGTGATGTCTGCCGTCTAAACCCAGGCAGACAGGCGGCATGTGAAATCTGCTGGAAAAATACTTTGCTTTTTTTTGTTCCAATAATTAAAGCCATGTTTTTGGAATCAAAGCTTATTCATATGCATTCATCCAGCAGGGGAAAATTGAGCGCAATGGTTACTGTGTGTCACACAAGATAGTAATTGCTGAAGTGCAAAGCATTTCCCCCAAAAATTGACGCAGATTTTGCGCCAATCAGATTAATGGCATGAAAAAACATTAAACAAGGGGACATGATTCATGACTAAAACATATAAGCATGGCGAGATCTATTCCAGTGACCTTCCCTTTAGTGCCGTTCACCGCAACAAAGGTCAACCGCACAAAATGTAAACAAGTCCCTTACAGGCCCATAGTTCAGCTCCTGGTTTTGCTTCTCCTGTATCGCAGCGACAGTTGCTGTGGCGGTGGCCGTGGCTGTGGCAGCGGCTGCGGCCACGGCAGCTGCGGCAGCCGCTTGGGTGAAGTCCGTGGGTTGGCGGACTCCGTGGGGCGGCATCCCAAGGGAACCCCCTCCGTTATTCGAGTAACTAAAGAGGACAGACAGAAGATTACGACAGAAGGTTATGAATTCCATTGCATTCATGTCATAAAATAAATTTAACAACGCTGCTTAATAACGTGACCCAGCATATTAGTAGAACGTAGCATAAGTGGAGCTGATTATTCACGTTGTCGTGGCAGCAAAGTGTTGGTCTGGTGAGCCAAGGGGGAAGCTGATTGCTCAGAGTCAGTGATTCACAAGATTTATTGCGATGCAAATTGATCTTAAGGGACACCAGCGTGCGTGTGTGTTTCTGTGAGTCAGCGCAGGGGTGGGATGTTACAGCACACACATCCCCCACCAGCGGTGACGTCCACCGGCTGCCTGACGTCACACAACTCCCACGAGGAGCTGAGTCGAAATACAGCCACACAGACACTGGAAAATATTTGCATTTCTCACCTGCCCCCATATCCAGGCCCGGCCGAGTATCCCCCGCTGGGCCGCCCGTACATGCCCTGCTGCATGAAGCCCTTGTTGGGCTCGGGGTAGCCCTGCTGGCTCATGAACTGAGGGGAGTTCATGCCCGGGCTGTTGCCAGGCATCATGTGACCACCAGCTGAGTTTCCGCCTGGACCCATGGGTGCACCAAAAACCTGCCAAGGAATGTAATTGAACATTTTTTGTTAGCAATTATTTGCTCACATGGGACAGGATCGAATTTTCTTACATATACATATTGACAAATGTATACATATTTGTGTTACATACATTCATACAGTTGAAGTCAAAAGTTTACATGCACCCAGTTGTAGAATCTGTAAAATGTTGATTATTTTACCAAGTAAGAGGGATCATACAAAATGCATGTTATTGTTTATTTAGTACTGACCTGAATAAGATATTTGTTACCTAAATGATGCACAGCTGTGTTTTTTGTTTAGTGATAGTTGTTCATGAGTCCCTTGTTTGTCCTGAACAGTTAAACTGTTTGCTGTTCTTCAGAAAAATCCTTCAACTCACACAAATTCTTTGGTTTTCCAGCATTTTTGTGTATTTGAACCCTTTCCAATATTGACTGTATGATTTTGAGATCCATCTTTTCACACCGAGGACAACCGAGGGACTCATGTGTAACTATTACAGAAGATTCAAACACTCACTGATGCTCCAGAAGAAGAAACCATGCATTAAGAGCCATGAATTTGAGTTTGAAAACATGAATCTGAAGATCAGGGTAAATTTAACTTAATTTGTCTTCTGGAAAACATGTAACTATCTTCTGTAGCTTCTAAAGGGCAGTACTAAATGACAAAATATGATATTTAGGCAAAACAAGAACAATATACACATCTTCAGTCTGTTCAAAAGTTTAGCAGATTCTGCAAGGTGTATGTAAACTTTTGACTTCAACTGTACATACATATATAATATACATATATATTGTCTTTGATGTTTATATTATTACTTAGTGTTTACTTGAATGATTTCAGGAAAACATGAAGCAAGTTATTTAATTGAGAAATACTTAATTACATGTAGTAATGAAGACATACCAATTACTTACAAATAAATGAAATGTCTCTCTCTCTTCCTTTCGGCTTGCTCCCTTTATCAGGGGTTGGCCACAGCGCAGTGATCCGCATAACAGATTCAGCTGGTTTTATATATTCGTAAGAGTTAACTCATGACAATCATGCGATTGATTGCTATTAAATATTTTAATCGATTGACAGCCCTGATATATATACACTGTATATATATTATATTAATACACAGAGACGTAGTTCACTGACATGCTACACAATTCGTGCTCATAATCGCAGATTAATCGCCTGCAATAATGAACGTGATATTGCGCAGCTTGTCAGTGAACTACGGCTCTGTGTATTAAATGCCGCTCCATCTGAAAGCAGGCGATGGAGATTTATTACTAATCACGTAACAGGCTTTACTAACGAGATGCGCATGACAATCGCATGCGATATATCGTGCAGCCCTATATATATATATTTTTTTATATATATATTTTTTTAAAAATGTATTCATTCGTCAAAAAGTTACTTCTTAAAAAAAATATATATATATACAGTGCTCAGCATAAATGAGTACACCCCCTTTGAAAAGTAACATTTTAAACAATATCTCAATGAACACAAAAACATTACTCATTTTTGCATCACCCTAATTTGAGTGAAACTGAAAATGTTGTTCTCTAAGTTATATTATTAACCTTACTTTCATGTTATAAGTTAAACAGATGTTATATAAAACTTAGTCTTGTCAACATTTTGGAAAATGTTTTTGTGTTCATTGAGATATTGTTTAAAATGTTACTTTTCAAAGGGGGTGTACTCATTTACGCTGAGCACTGTATATATATTAATACATTTGAAATAAAAGCAGTGTGTTCAATAGCATACTAGTTATTGCTGGAGTTTGGAAATTAAGAAATTTCACTGGTATCAGTTTTGAGTCAGACGTGACCAAAAGAAACAATGTTTTGAATAATTAAAACAAATTATAATAATTTAATTATATTCAATAAATAATTGATGAATTGATAAATCATTTTGCAATGAAGTTTATATACAAGTAATTCATATTTATGAATACTATATTTAAGTATTTCTCAATTTACATTTTACATTTACATTTATGCATTTAGCAGACACTTTTATCCAAAGCGACTTACAATTGCATTCAGGTTATACATTTTTATTAGTACATGTGTTCCCTGGGAATCGAACCCACAACCTTTCGCTCAGCTGACGCAATGTTCTACCACTGAGCCACACAGGAAGAGACAACGAGAAATAGACAACAACGAGAATGTTTTGTTTGAGAAGCAGACATGAGCAGGACACCCCTGGAACATGCCGTGCTTTCTCTGAGGTAAACAAGCTGGTGACATCATCATCGGAGGACGGCCCTTCTTACCTGGCTGTGTGAAGGATTGGTTACCCCCCACACTGTGGTTACCACAGAGAGGGAGCCGGCAGGCTGATTGGGGCCCTGTTGCCAGGGGACAGGATCATATGGGTAAGAGGCGTCACTGTGGGGCGAGAGAAACACACGGACACCGGGGTTATTAATGCATCTGAGTGCTTCCTGTATAAAACGCCCTTAATTCACTTCTCACTGATCCGCCTCGCATTATCCACATTATATTCTATCTACGTCTTTTGTGCTGCTATGATATCAGCATATGGTGTGAAGTGTGAGTGTGAGAGAGAGAGAGACTATCTTTCTGCGACTTCAGACGTGCCACAGCCACATGCTCTGGAGGTACTCGGCACAATGTTTCCATGGCGACTCCACAGTCACTTAGAAACAGGAAAGAGTAACGATGCCAAGGGAGGAGGGTGTGTGTGTGTGTGTGTGTGTGTATGTATGTGTACTGTTTTCTGTGTAACTGGATCAAACCAGATCGCTCTCAATAATCGCTCGCCATCTTTCCATAATTAGCCAAAATACATCACACGCTGATTAGAACAGAGAAACATGGACCTTAGTTAGAGTCCATCCCATATTTAATTTGACTTGAATGACAACAAGGCTGTGAGGGATGAATGTTGTGAATCAGTTGTGATGTTATGTACAGCGTTCCTCTTGAATGCATGCAAGTATTAGACCTGAAATAAACATTAGAAAGACTATCAGGCAACCAGCTAAATCTGCATTTTAGGGACTGGAAAAAAGGATGAGAAAAGAGGCCAAAAACAACAAAAAAAACAATATTCGATAACACCGAGTTGGCTGGTAACTTGTTTTATGACCTGAAACAATGCATGGTCAAACCATAGCACGCAAACGACACTCAACACTGGCTGGTGCAAGTGACATGAGTGAATCATATTTTAGGAAAAATAGAAATGGTGGAAAAAAAACATCAGTGGACTGTCATGCATTCTTCAAAACAACTTGAATAATTTATCATCAGAAGTTCAGCCAAGAAGCCAAATGCATCGTTTATTGTCGTCGTAAATCCAAAACCAAAGGAAAACAGACACTACCATTCAAAAGTCTCAGGCTCATTTTCTTTTTTTTAATAAAATGGATAGTTTTAATCCAACAATGATGCATTAAATTGATCATAAGTGACATTTAAGACATTTATTAATATTCCAAAATATTTCTATTTTTATAAAATTGTGTTCTTTTAAATCTTCTACTCATCAAAGATTCCTTAAATTAGTCACAGCTTCTACAAAAACTCATAATTATGCAGAAAATTCAGCTTTGCATTACGAATAAATCACCATTTTAAATATATAAAAATATATAGCTACTACATAAAAATATATTATATATAGATAAATGTAAATGTACATATTTCTTTATTATAATATAGAAAAGTTATTTTAAATAGTAAAACATTTCACAATATTTATCAAATAAATGCAGCCTTGATGGGCAAAAGAGACTTTTTAATATAATTAAATTTAAACAAGTCAAAAAGGGTGAGTTCACTAAATGAGCTCTACTAAATTGGCTTGTTTTTGTCACAGTTTCAACAGTGATTTAATTGCAATACTGATGCACTGCGATATTTTGAATAAAGTGACTTAAACTATTTTTTTAAATACTTAAAATACAGTTTAATGGCCAGTAAATCATCTCGGGTCACTACTCATTTGTAGGGGAGCCAAAAACCTTGGACACCAAATGGGAGCATTCCAGGTAAAACTTATCCAAGCGGCAACAGCTCGGCTGAATCAAGAAAACTAAACCTGCGAGGGTTTATCGAGTGATAACTGGCTCTGAACAGCTTCTCACCCGAACTGACCCGAGACACCTCAACCCCACTGCCACATGAAAGACTCCTCTCTTTAAAGCCCTCGAAGAAAGCCGAGATCCCCTTCTTGACATATTTCCACCTCGACCTGCGGCAAAGTATCCACTGGCCTGCAGCCCACAGGATATTGAGCTTGCAATAAAGGCTCAAAGCAAGAGTCTCGTCGAGGCTGGTCATTGCACTGCCGGGGCAAATAAACAAACCATACCGTTCCATAGGAGGCAGAGCTTTCTCTTAAAGTTCTTCTGCAGGAAAACCACCAGATTACACCCTGCTCTCTGAAACCGGAAACTGGGGTTTCAAAGCCAAATCCTGCAGCAGCCAATCAGCAGCTGAGACACAAAGCAGCCAATCAAAATGTAAAAAACCCAACACTTGAGCAGATTGAAAGCTTAGTAAATGAGAAGGTGTGGGCGCGAGGATTCAGTTTGGGGTTCAATGCATGTGCCGCTGCAGGCGATTTATCTTCGGTGTACTGCGGTGAGAGCGAAACACTAACTTCCACTTTTTTTTTTACATGTTCAGACAGTTTGATTCATTATCGCTTCTAAAGCAACATAATTCCCTTTATGTGCTCAAATATCAGTAAAACTCATGAAAATGTGCCAAGTACACCTACCTACAGGAGCCTGCAGTACATCCTTTACTAAATATTTAAAAGGCCAAATTACTATGAAAGCTCTCCTGAAAGTACCAAGAGCACATGAACTGGGTTGTACATTTATCTTCACTGGTGTGAAGAATTAACCACTCTTAAAGAGCTAATTTGAAAGAAAAAAAAATTATGTCATATCATTCCTTTACTCGGTGGAAAACATAAAAATAGATTTTAGGCCGAATGTCCAAGCAGCATTTTTCCAAACCATGCAAGTGATTATTAAATATATTAAATGCATTTATTTATATACATATATAATACACATTTTAAAATTTGACCCTGGACCACAAAACCAGTCACAAGGGTAATTTTTTTAAATTGAGTTTTAATTGATGTATGGTTTGTTAGGACAGGACAATATTCGGCCGAGATACAACTATTTGAAAATCTGGAATATGAGTGTGCAAAAATATCCTTAGCAATGCATATTACTAATAAAAAAATTACGTTTTGAAATGTATGGTAGGAAATTTACAAAATATCGTCATGGAACATGATCTTTACTTAATATCCAAATAATTGCTGGTATATAAGAAAAATCTATAATTTTGACCCATACAATGTATTGTTGGCTATAGCTACAAATATACCTCAGCGACTTAAGACTGCTTTTGTGCTCCAGGGTCACATATGTATTTAAATAATCAAATAAATAACTATATTATAATATGTGTAATATAAATTATATATGAAATCAATTATAATGCATATATTTAATAATAATTATATAACATAAAATCATAAATTAACATATGTAATATATCATTTTAATAAATTTACAATAAAACTATATATACATAGAAAACTATAACTATATAAACTATTAGGGATAAACTACTTAACTTTTTATGTGCCATTTATGCTGCTGTTCACTTTCATTTTACGGATAACATCATGTTTGACATTCTGCTTCACTTCCCTTCGTGTTCCACAGAAGACAGTCATGTGTTTGAAATGACACGAGGGTGAGTAAATTATATTCGTCAATTTGAATGTCCCTTTAAAAATAAAGGTTCCAAACAGAACAAAATTAAATTCCAAAGAACATTTGAATCTCAAATCTCAATAAATTAGAATGTTGTGGAAAAGTTCATTTATTTCAGTAATTCAACTCAAATTGTGAAACTTGTGTATTAAATAAATGCAATGCACACAGACTGAAGTAGTTTAATTGCCAAAGAAGCTGTTCACAGAGTGCTGTATCCAAGCATGTTAACAGAAAGTTGAGTGGAAGAAAAAAGATGCACAACCAACCGAGAGAACCGCAGCTTTATGAGGATTGTCAAGCGAAATCAATTCAAGAATTTGGGTGAACTTCACAAGGAATGGACTGAGGCTGGTGTCAAGGTGTCAAGAGCACCACACACAGACGTGTCGAGGAATTTGGCTACAGTTGTCTTCAGAGGCGTCTTACCTGGGCTAAGAGAAGAAGAACTGGACTGTTGCCCAGTGGTCCAAAGTCCTCTTTTCAGATGAGAGCAAGTTTTGTATTTCATTTGGAAACCAAGGTCCTAGAGTCTGGAGGAAGGGTGGAGAAGCTCAAAGCCCAAGTTACTTGAAGTCCAGAGTTAAGTTTCCACAGTCTGTGATGATTTGGGGAGCAATGTCATCTGCTGGTGTTGGTCTATTGTGTTTTTTTTGAAAACCAACGTCACTGCACACGTTTACCAAGAAATTTTGGAGCACGTCATGCTTTCTTCTGCTGACCAGCTTTTTAAAGATGCTGATTTCATTTTCCAGCAGGATTTGGCTCCTGCCCACACTGCCAAAAGCACCAAAGGTTGGTTAAATGAGCATGGTGTTGGTGTGCTTGACTGGCCAGCAAACTCACCAGACCTGAACATAGAGAGTCTATGAGGTATTGTCAAGAGGAAAATGAGAAACAAGAGACCAAAAAATGCAGATGAGCTGAAGGCCGCTGTCAAAGAAACCTGGGCTTCACACCACCTCAGCAGTGCCACAAACTGATCACCTCCATGCCACGCCGAACTGAGGCAGTAATTAAAGCAAAAGAAGCCCCTACCAAGTATTGAGTACATATACAGTAAATGAACATACTTTCCAAAAGGCCAACAATTCACTAAACATGAAGTATTATAATTAGTTGAGAGTGAATTGGTGGGTTTTTGTTAAATGTGAGCCAAAATCATCACAATTAACAGAACCAAAGATTTAAACTACTTCAGTCTGTGTGCATTGAATTTATTTAATACACGAGTTTCACAATTTGAGTTGAATTACTGAAATAAATTAAGTTTTCCATGACATTCTTATTTATTGAGATGCACCTGTATATTAGGGCTTAAAAAAACATGTAATTACTGGATTAAGAAATAAGCTTGCTAACGAACGTGCATATTAATAGCGTAAACATGAACCTTGCGATCATATGATTAAATGTTAATAAATTACGTGTATCAGCAATAATACATCTGAGATTAAAGATGCTCTGACAGAAAGGCTGCGTGTGCCCTGACAGAGACTGTTTGAGATATGTGCTCTTTTCCTAAATACATAAATTACATTTCACAGGTATATTCTCCATCTGTAAATATCATAAAGCCATGGACATATTTACATTTTGTTGTCAGACGTGCATGAGCTTTTGATTTGTGATTTTCCGCTAAACTCCACAGACTTGGTTCTGAACGCACACCGCCGCGTGCATGCGCGCCAAACAGACAGAGTGCAATGAAATAGGAGCGCAATAACTCAATAACTAACTGAAATGTTTGTAGTTGGACATTTTAAACCTACAAGTAAGTGTATTTGTATGATAGCACTAACTGTAAAGTGACTGTAATGTGGTAATCAAAATAGCCTTTTAACTCAATTAGCCTAGTCTGTGCTCTTTTCATTTTTTAGTTTAGTAAATTTAACTTTGCTTTAAAAGCATTATTTTAGTTTTTAGATCGCAATGTTACAATGTTAGAATGTAATGTGATTTCAACCCTTTTTGCACATTATATATCCCTACATGGTTACATTCACTTTATTTATTTGTTTAATCCAAATACAAAATGCAGAGATATGTACTGTATACCGCAAATCAGTCAAAAAATACCTAGATATGAATTTTTGCTCATATTGCCAGCCCTACTTTGAAGAAACGTGTATTTGGTCATATTTTGCTCGATTCGCCCTCTTGTAGCCTCAGGAGAGAAGCCAAAAGCTTTTTTTTCCCTAACTGAATTAATGTTTTTTAAATTTGAATATAATTTGAATTTCGATAATATTTTAGTAAAAAAATCTAAATTGAGTTTTTCAGCCAGTTTGACAGCCCTAGGGTATATATATTGGTACTTCACCAATAGTGAAACATCAATAACTTGTTTTTCTCTCCAAAAACCCTTAAACCGCTTCAAAGAAGCAAAACACAACAAGCTAACTGACAAAAGGAAAAAAACACAATTAAACTGCATGCCAAGGCTAATCTCATCCAGATAAGGCTGCAAAACAATAAAAAACGCATTGCTTCCCTGAAGCGATTCCCAAATAGTAGTTAAAATATGCAAAACCAACAATCAAAACATCAACGCTAGGGTTCAGTCTGTTAGGTGCAGCGCTCAGGGAAGCAGGTGTCAGTTTGAGGGGCTTTGAGAGTTCAGAATGCCGTTAGAGAGGAAACAGTGGGCGTGAGTCACACTTTGACTCGCAGCTGCACTGAGCTGACGTGCAGGAGCTACTGACCTGTGTGGCGTTGGAGGCAGGGCAGGTTTCATGGAGTTGATGGGGTTCATCGGAGGAACCTAGGGGTCTATGGGACACCCCGAATCTCCTCAACCTAGCAGGCAGTCTGCAAAAGAAAGAAAGAAAGAAAGAAAGAAACGTTAGACTGACAGCACTCAATCAAAACAAAGGCTCCGTTACGCTGTGACTCACTGAGGCAGACGAGTAACGCTGCCGTAGTGGCTTTAACCAATTTCATTTGGAGGGCTCTCGGATGGCTGTGGTTCTACCCAGAGGCACGAGGGGTTAATCAACAACTGACTGCGCCAGCACATCTTTCTCTGTGCTTTGATAGGGTGGGTTTGCAATCGCTTCCTCGAGTTAGAGCTTTCCACCAATCACCGTTTAAAAAGCAGCCAGTACCACACACAAAGGAGCAAGATTTGACAGCATGTGGCATCTCTCGGGCTGCTAAACCGCAGTCGAGAGAATCTCGAGACAAAAGCCGGTTCAAAGCTTGAGCTTTAAAACAGAGCGACGGGTCGCAACGGTGCATGACCCGAACGCTACATCTTACTGCAGGATCCTCGCACTCTGCGGTGCCGGGAGAAGCCAGGGAAGGAGGGAGAGAGGGAGGGAGTGAAGGCTATTTATAGCACGATTTGATTTCAAAAAGAAAAGAGAGATGTGGAAACATGGTGGTTCTCATGATCGCCGCTGCTACTGCTTTGAGATCCGAGCCCTCTGCGAAGATAACGCCTTCAACCCCGCTCAATTATTTAACTCATCGGGGAGCTTATTCCGACCAAAGAGGGTGCTTCTTTGAGCATGTGCGTTTAGATTGTATAACGTTAATAATGACAACAAGACCCCCTCCGCCCCACCCCACTGCCTCTCCATCTGTCTCCGCTCTCAGGGGTGAAGCTTGATTAGCACACATGCTAATTTGCCGCCAACATCAGTGGCTGTCAGTCCCCCTACACCCCTAACACTCTCTCCACCCCTCAACATCCCTCTCCGCTTCCATTTTCTTCTTCCTTACAGATTTAGGTCAGACACCCCACAGCTTGAAAATAAAGGTGGATGAACGTGGCTGCGTCGAGGGGGGCTGCAGGAAGAGTCACTCAGAGGAGTGACAGAGTTGATTAGAGAGAGGTTCACCTACAGGGATAATGAGAGGATCGAGCGGAGGATGAGAAAGGGAGGTGGGCGGCAGAGACAAAATGAGAACCTCCATTGTCGTGTTTTGATAACCACTTGACTGAAGCAGGCTTAGCAATATTTACATGCTCGCGTGGCCATTTTCATTAGCAATTACACCAGCTCTGTCCGTGTAAAGAGACGTTTATTACACTCGTGTCTGATTTCAGCCTCTTTGCAATGCTGTACTGAAGGATTTGTCTATTTATGGTTTGTGCATGTTCTAACAACTAGGTATGCATATTATATAGGTGAAGAGCAAAAACGACCTCCTCCACCACTACCAACATAATTCTCCTCAGAATAACCAGATTATATGGAATAATAGGTTGTATATTTCTCAATGTTGATTTGATAAGGCTGACTAAAATAATATTAACATTTTACACATTTTATTTGTAGTATATGTAATAATTTGATTACATATATACATACACATACATATATACATACACATAGATATATACATACACATACATACACATATATACATACACACATATATATATACACATACACATATATATATATACATATACACACATATATACATACACATACATATATACATACACACATATATATATATATACACACATACATATATATATATAATAAATCAAATGAACTACAAATAAAATTTGTTTTTTCATAAAAAACGCAGTATCTGCAATGGGTGCAAAAAGTGCCAAATTTGTCCAAAGCATAGGAATGAAAATAAATGTAGAAAATATTGACCAAGATCACATGCAGAATACATTTCAATCTCAATAACTAGCTAAAAGATTTCTAAATGTCTTAATAAAAAATAAATACATCAACATGAAACTATTACTTTAAAAAATTACATATTTATATATCATATCAATTGTCTGATCAAATAAAAACTCAGTGATGTTTGCCCTTGCAAAATTCACTGCCACAATTCTAGGACAGCAGATGCTAGGGCACTCTGGGGTGATTTCTTACTGGTCCAGGGCAAAATAGCCCAACCTCATTTTTCTAGATTTGATAAAAGGCCACTAATAATTATTAGCTCTCTGCATCAAGCCAAAATGCCTGTTTACTACTTCTGATTTCTGGAGCTTGTCTTTATGAAACACATTACCTTATAGCTCTCCAGATTAATTAACCGCTGAGTGATGAGCATTGGTGTTGTTTAATTAGCCCAGTGCAGCTCAGCCCCCCCCCATCATTAATCTCTCATATTGGAACAATCCTTCAGTGAAGGAGCATCTATTCAAACAGTGGACAAGCGTAATCCATCCGCTCTAGAAACACGATACGGTGTCTTGTAAAGAACACACACAGAGTTAAAGACCCCATGATGTGGCTTGAACACCGTTTGCTTTCCTGTGTTTAAATTTCCTATTGCAACAAAGTTTAAGTCACAGCCACGCAACCAACGTAACATTTTAATTCTAGAGAACATTAAATAATTGTACACGCCCCTGAGTGCAAGAGTCATCATCAAAAATGTTAGTCCGTTTTCCCAGTAGAGAAACGAATGAAGTTGAAGAGAAGTTTAATGAAGTTTTTGGAATCAAGCCACAAAAATTCAGTTTCAAACATGAGGTCTTTTAAAACATACCCACACACCAAAGTAAACATCTCAACACCACACACGTGGCAAGCACAACCACGAGCCAAGGTTTGCTCAAAGCGTCACACACACTCTTTTGAAGTACCAGGTCTTTTTGTGCAGTGAAATAACACGGTTCAGCATCTTTGCTTATTGCTTTCCCTTCACTGCGTGATGGATAACAGCACAAACCGTTCTTGCCCTGGAATGAACAGAACACACTGTTCTCCATCTAACCCCCTCCTCTCTTTTCCTCTAGTTCCACCCCTGGCCTGCAGTGACCCGTTCCTGCTGGGCTTCCCTCCCTTTCTCCAATTCCTCCAACACGTGGGTCATCCTTTCTTTCTCGTACAATTTCCCTCGCTTTAAACTTTCTCTACCCCTCGTGGCACATCATTCACAGAGTCTCTTCCTGCACCCATCAGACAGGACCGTTCGGTCTGGGACAGCACGGCAAGACGCACCACAGGGGTGTGACCATTAAGGGCACAAAACGCCTCTGCTTTTTTTGCCAAACAGCACACAAAAGCTTGCAGGCCTTTGATTTCTGACAGGCCGAAGAAATGCCTGTGCGTCAGCACTCTTGAACTGAAGTGCAGATTCAGCTCTCTACAGGGACTGCGTTTTCAGAGGACAGAACCTGAAACACGGCACAGGTTAAGAGAGTGTTCGAGGAACCATCAAGACTGGGATAACAAGGACTATCGATCTGCACCTGAATTCACATTTTTAATCACTTTTTACTACGTAGCATCCAATCCCGCACTAGCCGACTGAGGGATAGCGGTTTCCCTCAGGCTAGCAGGACAATGAACAGTCACAAATAATACACCCTACTACATGCTCCCACTTTACGGTATGCAATGGACTGCACTATAACACAGTTCAACTGGATTACACACACACACTGCACTAATACAACAATCTATCTGCTACCACTGGATACCATCCAATGCACATCCATGACATTGCGTATCCGGATTATGTATAATCTGTTGCACCTTCGCACATTATTGTGTGTATATATGTGTACATAATGTAGAATGTGTACATACGGTGTATAATGTGTATTGATAACTGTAAGTATGTCTAATAGTACACTGTGTGTACTGAGTATATGTATGTGTATATTGCACAATGTCATCTGTATAAAGGTGCGTTCACACCAGACGCGAATGACGCGAATAAATCGCGCTATTCGCGCAAAGTTGGACGCTTGAACATTTTGAGTTTACTCGCTTCATTCGCGCGAGAAATTCACTACACAACAGAACAAACAATGGAGGCAAGTAGAGCTTTTGGGAAATTATTTTCACAATTCTTTTCGGTGCTGCTAGTGTCACAGAAGGGATTTAAAAAAATTGTTTTACAGAAATGTTAATAACAACAACAATAATAATTATATTAGTATTGTTATTACTTATTTTTTATATCATTATTGTATTTTTGTTTTGGATAAATGGTAATAAAAATAAAATTACTAATAAAATTATTATTAATAATTATAATAAATTAAAATAATCTTAAAAATAATAAAATATATGAATTATATATATATATATATATATATATATATATATATATATATATATATATATATATATATATATATATATATATATATATATACACACACACATAAATATATTATTTTTAAAGAAACAAATAAATAAAAATAGTAAATGTCCTCCAATCCAAAAGTTAGATCAAATCTATGAACAATGAAAGCAAAGCTAAAGAAACAACTTCAACAAAAAAAGCCTGTTTCCATACATGATACTGCTTGAGAATCAGCAACTTCAAATGAAGGACAATCCCAGTGCATCAGTACGAACATTGGTAGCTAAAGGCTAGCTGGGAAACCGCCTGTCAAAAAATCCACAATTCGTCTGACTGCCAAATGGGGGAGCGCCTTGGGTCACATGGTTAGGCCTACCCTCCCCCACATAGCTGAAGCCAGAGCCGAGAATCTGCTGCCAGAGAGAGAGAGAGAGAGAGAGAGAGAGAGAGAGAGAGAGAGAGAGAGAGAGAGAGAGAGAGAGAGAGAGAGAGGAGAGGAGAGAGAGAGAGAGAGAGAGAGAGAGAGAGGGAGAGAGAGAGAGAGAGAGAGAGAGAGAGGAGAGAGAGAGAGGAGAGAGAGAGAGAGAGAGAGAGAGAGAGAGGGAGAGAGAGAGAGGAGAGAGAGAGAGAGGAGAGAGAGAGAGGAGAGAGAGGGAGAGAGAGAGAGGGAGAGAGAGAGAGAGACACACACACACACACACACAGCACTCTGGCTAAAAGTGTCTCAACACCAGCAACGGAGCTGCAGTGAAGAATGCGGGCTTGAAACTGTAAGCAAAGAACATAAAGATCAACGTGGACATAAAAAGACAAGCATCTCACAGAGAGCAAGTAAATCGAGGGCAAAACGGGACGCTGCAATACATCCACGCCTACAGATAGTGAGCTGTGAAGAACACAGATCATATCTCTTACCTGAGAGATCAAGAAACAAATTACCCTGAGATTTACTCAAAGCTGAAAGCATATAAGGTGTCTGACAGTGTGGCGCAATAAATGCATCAACGCATGAATATTTGAGAGTGCTGATTCCGTATTACGTGCGAAAAGCACTTAAAAACATGCTACTGATTGAGCCGTTAAGTGTTGTGACTCGTTGGAGTACTGGGTCAGTTTTAAGTAGCTAAATTGATGATGCATTCAATGCGTCGCCCTCAGACATCCACCACCCATCCACAAATGAAAATGGAAATTTGATTCTTTGCAGAGAGACAAAAAGCAAATGTTCCCAGTTAAACTCATACCTGCCTCATTCTCTAATACTCTCGCTTCGTCTTTAGGCCTCGGCAGATTGTGTGACGCAAGTTAAGACTCAGACATGGAAAAATATGCAAACCTAACTTGAATCCCGTGTAGGTAGATAGATATAGAGGAGTTGTTTTCAGAAGAGGGAAGCTCAGTATAGCTGCGAGGCGGCAGTGACCGCACTGCTGTTTGTGTGTAGCGCATGCCACCTTGTAGGTCAGCTTTATTTGTTCAGTGTCCAGGCCCGTGTTTGGTGCGGTTTGGATTTCTCAAACACACACAGGACTTGAAGAGTGTGTGAGTGTGTACAAGCCGGTCCGCCACCTCCCTTTGAATAAATTCATTAGCAGCAAACAGAAAGTGAAGAACAACCGGTTTTTGAACACTACCTCATCTTTGTGTACACCTACGAGAGCAAAGCCAGATGCTAGAGATTCAGGAGTTGTGTGAACACTCAGCATCCAATTATTCTGAGTCCGTTTCGGCACTTCCAGGGTTTGTTTTAAAGTCAAAGACGGGTGATTTTTCAGCCAAATAAAGTTAGTTTAAAGACATATTTCACCTTAAAAAGTTCTGAGATTCATTATATAAATAAAATGAATAAATTATATATAGACAGACAGATCAAATATTTATAGAATTAATTTTAAAATAGATAAAAATGTAAAGAATGCTTAATATCTATTTAAAGAATTTTGTATTGACAATTAAGAAAATTAAATATATAAAAAATGTTTTAACAAAAAACATTTAAAGAAAACTTAATAAATGTTTAAATAAATATTTAAACATAATATAAAATATAACATTACATTTTTGTTTTTATAAAACAAAATATTTTTGTTTTTATGGTGTTTGTGATTTTCTTTTGTTGTGAAACAAAAAAAAGAATATATTTTGAAGAATGTTGAACTTTTTGTCCAAACAATGATAGTAGGGACGCACAATATGAAACATTTTAACCGACACCAATAATTCAGTCCTTCTCACGGCCGGTAACGATAACCAATAAGTTCATATTTTTATATTATAATGTTCATATAATCTGCAGTTTTGTGCACCCAGGAGAATACAAATTCTATGATGCACTGATGAAACTGACATTTAGTAGCTCTGGCCAAACTATAACAGCAAACATCAGTCCTGACTCTTCAAAATGTGTTTATTTTGTGTGTAAGGCACCACATTACTTAGTAACAGAAATGGTTTAACAGAACTATGACAGAACTATGGTTTATCTGCAATTAACTACTCCTTAACCCTTTAAGACCTAAGGGTAAAATAGGACATTTTCACATATTTTGTTTATTTGACTAAAATTCAGAATGTGCTATTTTTAAGTGCAAGGTGTCATTTTTTTCAGAAAACAGCTGGCTTTCAAAAAAGTCCATTATGTTGTGTGGTGAGTTTGCAAACATAATTTAAATAGAAAAAAAAAACAGTAATACGTTTTATGTTTTTCATTTATAAAAAAAGACAAAAATCGTGATCGAAATAATACAACACTTCTTACTTCAAAATGTAACTATGTTACATATATAAACAAGTATTTGTGGGACACTGGGTTGCACAGTTTTCATTCAGGAGACTTTTTTGTTCATACATGCACACATTTACTCATGCATACACCCATAAATTTACACGTACGGACTCATTATAGCGATGCACACACTTCATGTGAAAAAGTCTCACTCGGACTGCTCCCAAAGTCTCATCAAAAATCATCCCAATCGACTCGTGCTGTTTACTCCTCCTTCACCATGTTTGTGTTCGTTTCGTTTATTATTTTATGCCATACAAAACTCCGCGCTCCTATCTCTCCATTCAAATCCTCCCTTCCCGCTCTCCTGGAAATCAGCTGTCATTTGTCGACGGAGCACAAGAAATTACCGTAATAAGCCATATATTGCTAAAAAGCGCAGACAGTTGTTTGCATTCAGGAGAAAATAGAATTATTAGATGTTGCAAACGGTTGAAGAGTTATGGTAACATGAATACAGCTTGGTTTTAATGTGTCTGCGCCGACACAGCCAGTTTTAAAAGGTTAAGCAACCGTAAACAACATGGTGCAACGCGGCATTCAGTTATGTATTTAAATACAAATGATGGATAATGAGGAGGATGTTTAGGCAATAATTACATTGTTCTCTTCACATATAATAAGTCTCAGTGCTACCTGAGGTGCTGTTGCTAACAGCAGACATATCTTTGTACAAACGAAAATAATCGTTAAAATCAGCTTAAATTCAAAACAAAATCAACACAGATTAAATGAAAGACTAATAGTAGAATCATATACTGATGGAATTAAAAGGTATATAACAAAGCGCAACATTTAACTACATAAGCTGTAACGACAACGGCAAAGACCAAATGAGCGCGACAAGCTGAGAGTCACTGCAATTTAAAGCAGGTCACTTGCAGTCGGAAAGAGGATGAATCTCAGATAAATTAGTTTGATTGATTGATTTAGCGGCAAGCGTACTTTGTCGGGTCTAGATATCATATTTCATTTATCAGAGCAATAAAAATTACGTCATTTTCACCCATATTGGTCGATAATTTATCTGTCCGATAAATATCGTGCATCCCTAAATGAAAGTCAATGGGGACTAAAACATATTTGACTTCCATTGTATCAAAAAAAATGAATAAAAATACTGAGGCATTTGTTAAAATATCCTATGTTCCACCGAAGAAATAAACTCATACAGGTTTGGAATAATATGAGGCTGAGTACTTTTGGTAGACTCTCCCTTTAAACGCAAGCCTAAATTCTACTACTATGACATCTCCAGCATGGAATGTGACAAGCATCCATGCTTCATTACACATCTGTGAGCGGTTGGCACGTCTGTTTGTGTCTGGAGGAGCGGCAGGGCGTCGGGCCAGAGGAAGTATGTAGCAGTGGAACGAAACCGGCAGTGACTATCTTAACTCAGCAGATTTAGTGGGTCTCTCCAAGTCAAGATCTATAACATTCCTCAGTGACGAACACATTCATCACTAGCTACGTTTACATGGACACTTTTGCTTCAATCGAAATTAATTCATTCTGATTGATGAATTTTACATGAACGCTAAATAAAGTGGTGATCGGGTTGATGCGAGCGTTTATATGTCACGAGCACATTTGACATGCGCACACTGCTTGAATATTCAGAGTTTCCCGCTGTTGTCACGTATTGTTTTAAAAAGCACACTTGATATTTATTTACTTCGGGTCCTAATTAGTCGACGACCAGCACACTAAATATTGTGCAGTGCTGCTTACTTTAGATATCAGTAAAAGTGTCTCTTTCCATGCCCAAAACCAGTCTTAAACAAGGACTGGTGAGATGTTGTCCTGCTCCACTTCACAGACGCTGAGTGAAAGCTGCATTTTAGAATGACTTGAGACTCATTTATGACACTTTTATTCACCAGGAATAACAGCTCGTTCCACGCGTCATACGTCATTACGCTATTTTTACATCACTGCACATGCGCAGTACTTTCCAGTTTCAGTTGTCAATCCGATCAAGTCTTCACATGTCCTCTCATTTGGATTAAAAAAGGAATAAACCACCCCTTACGATCCGATCGAAATTTCAATCCAGACTGGTGGCCAGATCGGATTAGAAGACTGGTGCTTCTAGTCCTATTACGATTAGATTATTACGGTCCATGTAAACGCTGCTACTGATTCTAAAGTTGTAGGGATATGGTCATCGCCACAAGGCTCATCTAATCACCATAAAACCATCACAAACACTACTGCTTCTCCACTTGCAAGTTTGGGAGCATCTCGGAGTCTCCAGTGCCAATCAAAACTCTCATAAAGATACTTTTGGTGGAAAAATTTGCTCTCCAACGTCCCAAAAAGACATTCCCCAAGGAAAAGCACCAGGAAAGACAATTAATAAGCATATCAACTCTTCATCAGTTCTTCACCTATGTGTACAGCCACTATATTTTTACCACTCCTCAGCGATTTCCCCTCCCCAAACCCATTCATCTCTTCGGGTCCAAAGTTAAAGACTGTGTAAAGTCAATATTAAATGTGTGTTCTGAGTTTGTCACACCAGAGAAAAAATTGTTATTAACCACCCAGCCAAATTTGAATGCTAAAAAAACACGCCATGTAAATAAAATAAATTTCAAATCTTGAAAAAATAGGCAGTATTCTCTGCTCTCAAATGCTGGGGGCGTGTCCACTGACAGCGCTGAAACCACGCCCACTCATGGGAAAGCTGCCGTCTCTCTCAACTGTCTTCCTCTAGCAGCTTATGGAGACCGAGCTGTTTTGTAAATGATCGCAACCAGGTATTATGCATTTACGTGAAGGCATAGCTAGCTAACAAACTGTAGGCTGTAGTAACTAACGGTAATGACAGTAACTCGCGATTGAGCCGTGAGCCACTGATGCTAATGCGCCTAGTTATTAGGTGTGTTCGACTTGAAGCAGCGCTACAGACCGACTGGTGTGTGACATCAAAGTACCGCGAGAGCAATTCGAAAGCATCAGGAACGTCTTCTCTCTGTACCTCTCACTGTACTTTGACGTCACACACCAGTCGGTCTGCAGCGCTGCTTCAAGTCGAACGAGTCTTATAGTGTTTGGAAAAGGGCCTTGCTCGGTGGCTCGAATGCATTATTGAGTCCTGATTTAGCCCCACACAAAAAATCCTTATCATGAAAAAGGTGCAAAACTGTTTAACGGTCTAACTCCACAATTAAGTACTACATAGTTCACAGTCTTTGTAACATGTTTCAGCAATGCATTTCTAACATTTATAATGTATTTACGAACAATTCTCAGAATTGAGAATTGCTGGAAAAACCAAAGGTGGTGGAGTGTGTTTCATGATCAACAAGAAATGGTGTGACCCCAGGAATATCTCCATTCTGTCGCGTTCCTGCTCGGCTCATCTGGAACATCTCTCCATTATCTGCCGCCCATTCTACCTCCCCCGGGAGTTTACATCGATCATCATCACTGCCGTATATATACCACCACAAGCAGATACTAGCGTGGCTTTGTCCACACTTCACGACGAGCTCAGCGGCTATATCAACAAGCACCCTGACGCTGCCTCCATCATAGCTGGGGACTTTAACAAAGCCAACCTCAGAAAAGTCATGCCAAACTTTCACCAACATATATCCTGTCCAACCAGAGGGCCGAATACACTGGATCATTGCTACACCCAGTTTAAGAATGCCTACAAAGCTCGTTCCCTGCCGGCTTTTGGCAAATCAGACCACGCGGCCATATTTCTCACACCGGAATATAAACAACGGATCGCTCAGAGACCCCGGTGGAGAGGGAAGTGACGCGCTGGTCCGCCTCTGAAGCTATGCTACAGGCGCCTCTTGATGACGTCGACTGGGACATGTTCGGGCGAGTTCAACTGACGTCAGCGAATTCACGGATGTAGCAGTAAGCTTTATCAACACGCTAACCGAGCAAGCCACCGAAACAGTAACAATAAGGACATTCTCCAATCAGAAACCGTGGGTGGACAGATCAATCCGTGATGCGGTTAACCATCGCACTGCCGCATACAATGCTGGTCTTTGTCGGGGAACATGAGCGAATACAAAACAGCGTGTTATGCTCTCCGCAATAAGAGCCGCTAAACATTTCCAGCTCAATGACTCTCGACGCATGTGGCAGGGACTGAAGACCATCTGTTCCTCTGGAAATAACTCTTCGCGGAGGTGAGAGCAGATCTGCTGCTGGCCAAGGAGCTAAACACTTTCTGGCCGCTTTGAATGTAACGTTAATGGCGGCGCGATCCTGCCGATCAGCACGTCAGAAAGCAGCAGACAGAGCAGCGATGGTTTTGCTATCACTTTTCAGAGGATGACGCGTTCGAGGGAACTAAAGAGAGTGAACGTAAGGAAAGCAGCAGGACCTGATGGGATTACTGGCGCGTTCTGAGGTCCTGTGCTGATCAGCTTGCTGGTTTGTTTACTTCCATCTTTAATGAGTCCCTTGCTACCTCTGTTGTTCCCACCTCCTTTAAATCTGTCATAATCCCTGTGCCTAAGAACAGTAAACCTCTTGCCTGAATGACTACCGTCCAGTTGCCCTCACATCGACAGTCATGAAGGTTTTGAGAGACTCTTAAAGAAACACATTTGCTCCTCCATCCCTGCTACCTTGGACCCTCTTCAGTTTGCCTATCGGCCAAATAGGTCTACTGATGATGCCATCTCCCAGGTACTGCACTCCTCCCTCACTCACATCGACAGCAAAAATGGCAACTATGTCAGGCTGCTATTCATCGACTATAGCTCAGCTTTCAACACTATAGTCCCAACCAAGCTAGCTGTCAAACTATCAGACCTCGGCCTAAACACTTCACTCTGTGACTGGATCCAAGATTTCCTCACCGCCAGACCACAAGTGGTGAAAGTCGGCCAGTTCACCTCCAACTCCATCACCCTGAACATAGGAGCCCCACAGGGCTGTGTCCTGAGCCCCCTGCTATACTCTCTATACACCCACGACTGCGTGTCCTCACACAGCTCCACTTCCATTGTTAAATTTGCTGACGATACTGTGGTTCTGGGCCTCGTTTCCAACAATGATGAGGCCGCATACTTGGATGAGGTGGAGAGACTTACATCATGGTGCCAGGACAACTGTCTCTCTCTGAACGTGAGCAAAACCAAAGAGCTGATTGTAGACTTCAGGAAGAGACAGCTGCAGCCCTACACTCCTCTTATGATCAGTGGGACCCCTGTGGAGAGGGTGAGCAGCTTCAAGTACCTCGGTGTAAACATCTCCGAGGACCTGACATGGACTGCACACATCCAAACACAGGTGAAGAAAGCCAGGCAAAGGCTGTACCATCTGCGACAGCTGAGGAAATTCAGGGTCTCACCAGCTATCCTGAAAACTTTCTATTCAGGGGCCATAGAAAGTGTTCTGACTCAATGCATCTCAGTGTGGTATAATAATGCCACAAACCAGGACTGCAAAGCTCTGCAGAGAGTCGTGGCGCTTAGCTGAGCGCATCTCAGGGTCTACTCTCCTCTCTGCAGGACATCTACCTCAAACGTTGCAAAAGCAGAACTGCAAAATCATCAAGGACTCGAATCACCCCGGTAACCACCTTTTCATTTTACTGCCATCTGGCAGGCGACAGGAGCATGTTGGCTAAAACTGAAAGACTGCGGAGGAGTTTCTTCCCCAGGCCATCAGGCTCCTAAACTCAGTCTCATAACAGCATAACATCCACAGGACTCAATTTAATAAACTGTAATCACAACCATTATTCCCCATCATCCACACTGCTGCTTTGTGTACATCCCGGTACAACCTATTTGCACATTCTCTTGCACTGCACACTTTATCTCATTGCACATCTTACCCTTATTTTATTTCATTATTTGTTTCTTATTTCATTCTCACCATATTTGTATATATATATACTCTCTCGTGATTTTGTTTCATAGTTTTTATTGCTTTTATGTTATTTTTATTTTATTATTATGTTTTATTTTTTTCTTGCACTTTCCATTGAGCGGACCTGTCCTGACTAACATTTCACTACCTATTATACCCTGTATGATTGTGTATGTGACAAATAATAAAGAACCTTGAACCTTGAACCCTTGAATTGACTTTACACAGACTTTAAGAGAAAATTATGTTCTAACATCCCGGGTTCTTCAGTGCCAATCAAAAGATATTCTTGATTGAAAGACTTGCTCTCCAATGTCCTAACAAGAGATTCTCCTTAAGGAAAATGACTATGGAAAGACGATATCAATAAGCTCTTCCACTGCATGCAGCTCCATTCTATTCGTACTGTTCTTCAGCGATCTCCCTCCCCAAAGCTTTTCATCTCTTCCGCTCCAAAAATGGAGAAAAAAGCTTGTCCATACCATTAATCTATCACACATGCTTCTGCTTCTCAATCTACCGTCCCAGGTTCTCCAATGCCAATCAAAAACTCTCAAAGATATTCTTTGTGAAAAGACTTGCTCTCCAATGTCCCAAGAAGACATTCCTCAAGGAAAAATGACTGGGAAAGATTAATAATTAAATTAATTAATTAGTTCTTTACCTACGCAGCCAAAATGCATCAGTGTTTATAGGTTATTAGCAGAGCAAGTTGCATCGCCATTCTCGGAGGCAAGAAAAGGTTGAGTGGAAGCGCACAATGGAGCACATTCATTTGGCCGATATCAGATTTCTTTACGGGCATCAGTCTATAAGAGCTCAAGCCTCACTGCTCTAAAACCCATTTCCCCAATTCGCGCTCATTGGAATCGAGCAGCAGCAAATGCAAATGGCGTCACATTGTATTGATTCTCCTTTAATGACTTTGTTACTTCTCTGACTGTCCTTTACACAAGCAAAGCCGGCTGGTTCGTTTAAGGGCCTCTGCTTGATAAACTTGTCTGACTTCAATGCGTGTGAGAGTGTGTCCCACTCGCTCACTCTCTGCTGCAACGTGACTCACTCTGCACACAGCAGCGTCTTTCTCTCCCTCGCTGGTGTAGAGGGAAAAACAGGTTGATTGACTGATGGCTTGGCTGATAAACGGAGACAGAGCCACTCGATGGAGACTTGCATAGAGACAGTGTTCTGACGGCCAACAGCGGCCCCCCAGCTCCCAGAGAGCGACGCTTGGTGTGGCTTCTGCGGGGCAGTAAAAGAGCTTCTGCTGCGATCGTAGCGGGGATGCTACTCAAATGGCAGTGTTTTGACTGTCGGTGTTTCCAGGACTTTAAAATCTCGAAAATGCAATGCTTCCTACGGATGAGTGGGTGGTTTCTCGATATCAATATGAGGGGCTTGAAAATGAGCAAGATTCAGGCGTATCTTATTCATAGGAACGTGACGAGCCCTACTCATGCGTGGCAACAAACATGTTTGCATAAAGAAGCCCCCCTGCTGATGACTAGCTGCAATCATAGGACTCATCATGACAGCTCAGAGCCTGGGTAGAGTGCACACACAATGACACTGTCAAGCTGATTCTGAACACCACAAACCACCTGCATCCAGAGAGAAACATCGGATGAAAAGCCCGTCCACACCCCAAAGCATTTGCAACTAATTGAGCAATTTGTCCGTTCGTGCATTTATTTTGTCCACGACAAGGTGCGGCTTGAAATGGGAAAAAACAACAACGTCTGCCCTGTAACTAAAAGAACTGAAGAAAACAACGGCCCAATTCAATCATGGTCACACCACCAGGCCTTGATGAATTCTGGGAACTTTTCTGGGGTCAAAATTTACAAACTGTGCATTGAAGGCAAAATTAACATTGAATGCATTATGTTGGAAATTAGCCAATACAATACCCAATAAACAAATTGTTTGCTGAGACACAATTTGTTGACGCTTTATAGATATACAAAAAATTAAGTGTAAAGCTATCTAAATATATAAAAGAAAGTAAATTGCATATTTCAATAAATGAATATGTATATAATTAACATGGTATATTAAATGTGTATTTAATTTTTTTTATAGAGAATAGAAGTTCCTTTTAATATAGACAAAAAATTTAGAAAATAAATTAGATATTTACATTATTGAAAAAATTGGGTATTATTAGGCATCTGCAAAATTAAATAAATATGTATTTAATTAAATAGGTACATTAAATATATTTATATTTTAAATAAAACAGAAATAAGTTCAATTCTATATTTATGTATAATTACATATTTATATTTGTATACAAAATAAAAAGATATTAGATGCACATAAAATATTTCTATATTTTAGAAATGTATATTCTATAGAATTCACATATAATAAATAAATATGTTATTAAACAAATAATATTTTTTAAATACATAAAAAATTAAATGTAATACATTGCATTTAAAAAATATAAGTATATACGCACTAGTGTTGTCAAAAGACTCGGTACTAAAAAATTGAAAATGTCACGGTACCAGGTTTCGTAAAGTACCGGTGGTACTGAGGACCCGGTCAATCCAGTTCTAAAAACATTAGTCAGAGGGGACCGTTTGACAACTCAGTGTTACACCACTGTTTTCTCAGATTGTGGGCGTATTGTGGTCAAGAGGCCAGCGAGAGGAGCCGGGGAATGTTTGTGTATGTGGTAAGACGATGTCAGAGGAACAGGTCAGTCTCAATTCTGCCGGGGCTTTACACGGTGTCAGTAAAGAGTGTGTCAGTGTCCCACCCCTGCACTGACTCACCGTTTCAGTCTGACAAACACGCGCAAAACACACCCCTTAAGCGTTCACACACACCACAGCCTCTCGCAGAACCTACACAGATCTACCACAGTGCACAAGCATCGCCAAGTGCGAAAGCCATCCAAATCAGAGATCTGAGCTGTAGGAAACCCAGGACTACTGCTTCTCCATCACTACTTCAGCCAGACACAGAGAAGATGCTGAGGGCACCTGTATGGGTAAAGCTGTTAAGGGCAACAGATACAAACCAACAGATCCCTGAATAATCCCTGAGTGGTGGGAATGTTACCCAAATCCCAGCATCAGCTCAAAAGATCACGCACTGAAAACTCTTTCCCATCTAAACAGACATGACATGATTTTGATGTAAAAGACGTGTAAGTGACGCAAAGTCTTTCTCCTAGTTTTGAGAATTGAAACCATCAAAATCTGTTCTGATATAATGTTCACATGTCAAGTGACACTTTATGTTCACATGATGTAGTAACGATTAGCGGTGTAACAGTACACTTGTTCATACCCACATTTTTTCGGTTACAAATATTTTGTTTTAATGACGTGTTTATTTCAGGTAAGTCATCAGTGTCTTTGTTAGAGAAATGAAGTCTAGAGAGAACAGCATTTTGCGAAATATTAGATTATATACTTCATAAAATTCACATGTGTACCGAACAATTCAGACAATAAATGGCGTTTTGGTGCTCTTTGATGTGTCGAGACAGATCGCTGTATAAACGCCTCAGTTCTAAAAGCAGTGCGAGTGAGTGCAGTCATCCTTTCCTCTTTATTACTAGTTTTAAAGCAAAACAAATATGAATGAACATCTCATTCCTCATGTAATGGCTCAATTACGTGTTCCAACCGCAGAAAGATGTCATTAAAACAGCTTGTAAACAAAATGTCACATAGCATTTAATTTACTTCAGGCAAGTCATCAGTGTCTACAGCTCGATATTTGCTAGAGAATGAAGTCTAGAGAACAGCATTTTGCTAAATATTACACTATATACTTCATTTTATTTGACTTTACCTGTTAATGATGTATTAATTACGTAATGTAAGTTTAAATAAATCTGTTATGAAAATGTTATGACAGCCACTGTGTAAAGAATTATAAAGTAGTCAAGATTTGAAGTGGATCAAAAAAGCTCAAAGTTGTGCTAAGAAAAAAAGCATTTTAGAAGTTCATTTAAAAACAATATACATGTTTGCAATGCATACATTTATTGTTTATTTGAGGGTTGATTATTATAGTTAAAAAGTTTAAGTTTTGAGTTTAAGTTTGGACTCGGTTGTTAATTATAAACTTATAGTAATGTAAAAGGGTCCCTAGTTTAGAGCAGAAGCTGAGGTAGATTCTTCTTCCTAAGAAAATTTATGAATTTAATTTATTTAAAGAAAGAGTGATTTGTTCAGTAAACCATTTTTATTAAAATGTTTAGTTTTTTTACCTCCTGCTGTACCGTATTCATACCGAACCGTGACGTCAAAACCGAGGTATGTACCGATCCGTCATGTTTGTGTACCATTATAACCCTAGTAACTATCAAATGAAAAATCACTAGAAGAAAAATAAGGCTGCATTTACACTTGGCATTAACATGCGACCTGTATCTGGATCTTAATATAAATCTTATTTATTGTCTTATGTAGCATGATGCTACAGTGTCCATGAATGGTCACGTAATGTGCACTCTCGGTCAGACAGAGATCTTTTCTGAAATGCCTGGATGGAAAGGATCGTTTTCATTTTTAAACAAAAATGCACCAGTTTAAACATAGCCTTACATATAAGTGGGATGGGACGCTTTCACGCTACAGCCTCATGTGTGAGCCACATCTCTGAGTGTAAACTAATAGGTGTGTTCAATTTGGCGCGGCGCTACACAGGACCTAGAGCTATAGAGAGCAGAGACTGCTCCGTGCGCTTTCGAATCACTCTTGCAGATGTCAAACACTGATCAATCTGCACCGCATCGCTTCTAGTCGAACACACCTAATGCTGCAGGCTTATTATCTCACTGACATTGCTGAGATTAACCCCTTGGGTATCGAAATTTGGTACCCGAACGATAAGACGTTTTTCGATATTCGATGGTATCGAGGCAATCAAACTCGATACTCAGTCCTACCTGTACGTCACCGCAATCGTCTTTACCTTGAGTGCAATCCTCAACCATCAAAAGAAGCTGGTTTGCTTTATCCAGCGAGAATATCATACTCGTTTGCATATCATTCAGTGGTGGGATGTTTTGAAACACACTGGAAAGAATAATTCACTCAAAACACATTATCTACTCTCTCTGCCATCTCTTATGTAATCAGCCTGGCCTTCTTTACATTAGCTCTGTTTTAGACTAATTGCTTGAATGGATTCGTTTGCTGGATCACTGGACTGAAAACTTTGCAGTAGTTTAGCGGCTTAAAATGATCTGATAGCAAACAGGGAAGTGAAATCTGGAAAAGGATTTAGAATAAAAAATATTTCACTAATTTTGCGTTGATTGCATAAAATTATTTTAATGCGTTAAGGGTTTTGAATTAATCACATGCGTTAACGAATTAATGTTGACAGCCCTAATGTATGTATGTGTGTATATATATATTTAATGTGACGAGTCGGCTGCCTCCCCCCTTATTATCATCAGCACCCCGTCCTTTAACGCCGCCCTTCACCAGGCTCCCGACGGGAGTGGGTGTGTGAGAGAGGAGGGGCGCTGAAACAGCCAGGTCTGGCGGCGTGTGATGAGGCACACCTGAAGTGAATGAAGCCTCATCACCGCCGCTGTTATATGCCAAGTGCGCCTCTCCTCAGAAGACCGGTATCTTACCCGTGCATGCCCGCTGGTGTCCTCGTGGGTCCAGGAAGGGATCGTAGAGGGAGCCGTGAGCTGCCGGACCCATTGTCCGGACGAGAACCGCACCCGCTATACGACTGATGGGCCAGGATGCCGGGCCGTTTATCCCCAGGAAGCGGCGTGGGTCAGGAGGACGAAGCAGGACGAAGCTGCCAAAGGAAGCCGCTGCCCCCTTGCGCCCCGGACCTAAGCGGGGAGCGCGTGCGGCCGCCGGACTCCGTCCCTTCCTTGGACCCCCTCCTTCTGAACACTGCTCATCCTTCACTAACCCCTGGTTCCTGGTTCAAGACTAGCAGGTTCAAGCAGATTTTAGCTTGTATGCAGCAGATTTCATTCGGCCCAGATCTGTGACCGGCTCCGGCACACTCGTGAGCCAGCAGACTGTCATAAGTTTAAGGTATGACACTGCTGGATGGAGTGTACAGTAGTCAGCTTGTGCTGAATACAGGGGGTTAAGGGTCAGCCAAACCTGTCACCCTGTTCGTTTTGTCTGTGATGAGCAGACGGAGAGGTGATGCTGGCTTAGCCGTTCTGGTCCAACAGCCTGCTGCGCCTGCTCTCACCAGGTCATCCTGCCAGCCGAGACTGGGCAACATAGGACCTGAACGCCAGTCACCTTTGTTCTCACCCAGAAAATACTGTGTGTTAAAAGCATAAGTGTGACAAATCTAGCTAGTGAGAAAGCACTTGAAAAAGCAAGTTAAGACAGGTCCCTTTTCTGGGTGGTGCTGCTGAAGAGAATCACAACTTGCATCTTGCTTGTTCATCCAGGCGAGAAAGTAAAAAAACGTTTTTTTAATGACCATTTCTGCTCCTTTTAGAGGTGCTTTCTAAGAAAAAGAGGCTTGAGGAAACTCTACGAAGAACCCATGACTTGGGCTTCATATAAATTATGGATATAACAAAGTCTTGGCAAGGGTGCATGGGGAAACGATAACCTTCACAAACAAGAAGCAAGAACAAACATGTCATTTCAGCCGATGCCAATCAGTAAATTATTAAGCGAAAGCATGAAGACACAGACTGTTGCTGTAAACGCGTCGCCAGTCGGTTGCACAACAATTTTCTCGTCTCAACAATCACACACTTTTACTTCACCATCGGCTTAGTTCGCTCACAGAAGGCTTGCGGAGAGGCAGGATAGAGACGTGGGGCTAATGAGGCATCTATCCGAGCCCACAGTGTCCCTGAGAACAGAGAATCCATTAACCCTAGTGACCTTGCTTGGTTGTGTCCACTCCACACTAACCAGACAACACCACTGCCGCCGTCAGAGCCTGAGGAGGAACCAGAGGAACAGCTCATTACTGCAGAAAACAGGCCTTGGTAGGGAAGGGTTGTGAGGAGCGATAGGTGCGCTCACGGTTCAGCCAAACGCACAATTTCATGTCGTCGCAGATCGATTTGACTGTAATTCAAATCAGACTCAAAAGCTGCGGCGCAATAGTAAGCAAATGATCAACTGAACATCATAAGAAGCCATGGGGTCAAAAATAGATTTGTACTCCACACAATGCCACAATTAATTATTAGCCTTTAAACCCAGTTATAGATGTTAAAATTTTATTTGACAAGTACTAAATAAATTCAGCTTAAAGTAATACTAAGTAATAGTATAGTAAATAATAAATATTGAATCAACCCAAGTAATATAAATACATTATATTTAAATTTATATATTAATATTAACATATATAAAAGAGGATTGTTTTTTGTTTTTTTTACATATATATATATATTTTATATTATACCTATATTTTCATTATTCATAACATATTATAAATATATTATAGTAATATTTGTATATATTAATAAATGAACATCTCAATTCATAATTGTATTATTTATAGTATATTATCTCTTATATTGCTATAATATATTATATTCTCACACTGCATGTCTATTTTACTACAACTCAGCAAACAGAGTGCCCATAAATAATCTCGTCAAATTGTGTTGTACAGCCAACAATATTGTGCATTTCTTTTGCTAAGGTCCTCACTAACCCCCCTTGCCCTCTTTTTGTCCTTATAATGATGAGTTGCGCCTTGCCGTCCTCACACGGGGAGCTGCGCCATATGGAGGGTGTGGATGATGACATAGAGCGCTTCTCTCTGGTGGCCAGAGTAGATGGAAACAAGCCTGTTTGGGGAGTTGCCTTGTGGCAGGGCAGAGCTGCGGAGGACCTGCGTCAGAGCCCGGCGCGGGCTGATGGGAAGATTAGACAGCGGCTGACACTGCAGATGAAACCGCTGGACAGATTCATTTTGACAACGCGTTCGGTTTTCCTGCATTTCCTCCCAAGTGATACCCTTGTCGTCATTCTGATCTGATTCTGCTGTTATAGGTTTCAGGCGGCTCGTTTAAAGAACGACAGCTCGTGTTTTAGACTTCGTGTGTTATTTTATTGATCCACAGATTTAATTGTACTATTATTTTCAGTCTTCTTGCTAGTTTTAAGCTAGTACAAAATGGATGGTAAATTAAATAATACATGATGAATGTATTGTAACATTATAGCTCAATGCATTTACAATAATAATAATTGAATGCATGGGCTATATTGCAATTCGCATTAATAATCACAGATGAATTGCATTCAATTATGAATGCGATATCGCATAAATTGTCAGTGATCTACGGCTCTGTGTATTAAGTGCGACTCCATTTGAATGATATAATCATGTGATTATGAAATAATTTGGGTTAATGACAGCTGTTTGCGCAGCTTCTCAGTGAACTATGGCTCTGTAGTAAATGCTACTCCATCTGAAAGCACATGAAAATACCACATTTAATATGTTTTTACTCCAAACTCACTTCATAATGTCAGTCGAGTGTTGAAATAAATCCTTCTGTGAGATGATTAGGGTTGGGTACGGTCACATTTTAACCGGTACCTGAAATTTACCCAACGGTACCTTTTTCGGTACTTTACTCTCGGTGTAATAACAAAAACATTTATTTCAGTGAAAAAATAAGTCCAAACTCTGAATTTCAACATTTTGACCAATAATTTGTGTGAACAATCAAACAAACAATTGTGTGAATATTCCTTTTAAATAAGTTAATAATTGTATTTTTTCTATAATTAAGTGGTTAATGTGGTTGTAATAATTTTTATCATTTAATGGTTTCATTTAAATTTGACAGTAAATGGAATATATAAAAGACGTACATTATACTGTACAAAAGCAATACAAGAGTAACATATTTCTGTTACATGTTAAACCGCACTTTTATTTTGACAGGTTGCCATGAAGTTTCTGTGTACACATTATGATATGATGCTAGTTTTCTCAAAATAAAATTAAATAAAATTCTCATGAAGTGATCCTCACAGCCTGTACGTTCATATGTTCATGTAATGAGATGCAGAGGCTGAAAATCACGCAAGTTCACATGTGCTTCAGTATTTGTGTAGTAAATAAAACCACGTCCCCACCATACATACCGAGGCTAATGGAATTATTATTAATGCAGGATTCATTTTTAAACCATCTTTTTTTGTTTTAATATTCACAAACACTAGTTCATATCGTGATTCTAATTAAGTGACAGACCTTTTTTTCATCCATAACTTGACGAATTCCGTGGCATTCCGCGCTATAGAGTAAATTCTGTTTTTATGAATGGACTCCGCCATCCTGTCCGCGTTTTCGCAGAAACCATATGGCCCTAGAAATGTAAGCACACTTCAGAACATTACGGTTTGCCCAGTGTGTTGTGTTTTAAAGAGTTGTGGGGTGACATCATGTCACAGGGTCTCTCTCTCGCTCTCGTATGCACCCAAATGCATTCTCCGGTACCGAAATTAGGTACCAAATGATTTTATGTAAATCAGTACTTGGTAGTACCGACACAATTCGGTCGGTACCCATAAAAGTACCGAGTTCGGTACCCAACCCTACAGATGTGGCTTCTTATATAATTGTTTTTATATCCCTCTGAAATTAAAAGAATACTGCACATTGTAATTTCTATGAGTTAAGTCTATTTATTATCAAACCATTCGTCAGTAATACAGTTAAAATGGGGAACATATGTGAACGATTGCATTGCAGGCTGATTTAAAGTGTGACCCTAAATCTTCTGCTTGTGCTCCTAAAAATGTTCAGTCGGGCTACAGTGCTCCTAGTAGAAATAGTTAGTCTGGAGCCTTGTATTTAAAGCCAGTTCTAACTTTTTTTGTCAATTTAATAAAAGTCAGTGTTAAAATTTTGCATTGTACGGACAAAAAACATGCATGAAAATACAAGTCAAGTTTGGCACAACACATTGTCACTTTCAGGTGATTGGTTTGCTTGCTTGTTCTTCATTAAGAGTGAACAAAAAAAAAGATTGCACTGAGAGGTTAGAAAACTCCCTTGATGGAAAGACTTCTCAAAAGGAGGATGCTCACTCGGCGTCCCTCTGGCAGACGAGCACGAGATTAGAAACATTCAGAGCTGTCAATACAAATATGTTTCTTTTTGTGGTGTCTGAAGGAAGGATAAAAGAAGTTAGAGAGAGAGAGAGACACTTTGCTGCCTGGTGTTTGAACTGCCATAGTGTGTCTAAGCCTTTTCTCAGGTGGCCAAACGCCAATAAAGTAGTGTATTTGAGAGTGTGTATTACAAGACATCGAACACAGCATCTAATCCTCCTTATCTGTACCAGCTGTCACCACAGTCAACTAAAAATAAGAGGTGGAATTCGACGCACCTCACACCTTCTCAAAAACTAGTTGACTAGAGAAAATTAAAATGTTAAATGCAAGTTAAGTTCGGTGTAGAGTATTTGTAGCATAACAATGATCAACACAAAAGTAAATTCAACTTTTCCCTCCTATTCTTTCCAAAAAATTGTTACAATGAGGCACTTAATGATACTAAATGAGGCCAATCCATAAATGTTATAATACTTCATATGTCTATAATGAAGCTACAAAATGCATCTTAACATGAATTACTAAAGTTTAACAAGTTACACAAACGTTAAAAATTTGAAACCCAATGCAATGCCATAACTTATGTTGTTAACTAAACGCTTAAAAATCTTCTTGTTAATTGCAATAAAAGTGAAATAAAATAAAATATAAATATTAGATAAAAACTTAAGACAGGTTTTTTCTCAAATAAGCTTCACATTTATGCTTTCATTAATGTACATTTTTACTTAAATGTTCGTGTGTGTGTGTGTGTATTGAACAAGTTTGGAAGAGTTCAACTCTTTGGAGGGTAATCAGGATTATGCCAAATTGTGCTTAACTTGTATTGAAACCAGAAGATTCCTACAAGATAACAAATTTGTAATATTTCACAAAAAAATGCACACATGAAGGAACTCTCATGGTGCATTAATATCCAACGTTATCACTTTTCACAGATATTTTCGCACAATCTAGCAGGGCGTAGCATATGGACAAGTGGATGACCACAGACACCTTGTTGCACTTGAATCACGTGATTGGCCAAAACCCCGAGAGAGAAACCATTAGCTGCTTGTTGTCTACATGAGCACCCCTTTAACTGACATTCCCAGGATTCCTAGCAGCTGGTGGAAAGGTACTCCGGGGTGACCCCGGTGACCCTTGCACACTGATATCTGAGACAAAGTGTCTTTACCTTTCTCTGGGGTTACAGCCAAATAAACAGTCCTCGGGCCACAGTCCCTACAGGAGCAATTTGACTAGTGGTCAAAAAAGAAAAACCCAAAGAGATCAAAGCTATTCCTACATATCCAAACATACGGGGGGAGTGAAGAACATCAATTTGCAGAGCAAACGGCAGCTGCTCTGAAATGGAAAGAGCTACCTGCCCCCATCCCAGAGCGCTCCACGTCCACCCCCCACTCCGCCGGTGCACTCGTCCATCTCCGACATCTATTACAACCCCCTATACACCTCTGGAAGGGGAATTTACTACTCGCGCCCGAGTCTTTGAAATGACGGGCTGTGGAGTCATCTCTCCTCCTTTAATCCCGTTAGATGTGCTTCCATTTTTTGACGAGGGCTTTGAAGGAGAAGCTTTACTCGTGGACGAAGAGCTCGTCACCTTTCGCCATTAGTGAGGTATGAAGCAGTGCCCTATGATTTCTGTGATGCAAAATGCAGATGGGATCATGGAATCCAGTAATGAATTTACTATAGAATTTAAAATTTAATATATAATGCAGAATGTCACAGAATTTAAGTTTAACATGAAGCAACTGTGACAGAAATATATTACTACTATACAGCAGAATGTAGTTCTCAAAGTAATAATGATAACATTTTCATATTTTTCTTCCATGTTTTAACAGTAAACCTATGTTGTGCAGCACTTTGTTTGCCAAAAAAATTAAAGGAAATGCTAAATTTTTGTTTGATAACATTTTGAAAGATAATTGAATTGTTAATGTTTTACCGGTTCATCTGATAATCAGTTTTAAAATATTATTTTTTTATTAAATTGTAAATCCAGAAAAATGAATACAGACAACCCAGAAATTCTGAATTAAATCAATTAATAAAAAATATTTAACTTATTTATTTAATGGGGCCCTATTAATGTAATAATTTTAATAATAAACTGTTGAAGTTTTATGGATTTAAATGATTACACATAATATATATAAGCTTTATAATACACTTTTTAAAATGTGAAATTCTCCAAATTTAAATAAACCAATAAAATGGAATTCAGGAAAAAATTGGAAAACAGATTTTTGTTAAAAATAAAAACCATAAAAATAAACCAGATTTCATAAGGTTTTTTGACTAATACGATTTAATTGTACTATTTAAACAGAGTCCAGAAAATTTCAAACAGAAAACATGAATCTAGAATTTAGGAAAAATGCTTATAGGACCCAAACAAAGCCAACGGTGATGCAGTCTGGATCTCAGTGCCGACGTTATCAGATGGCGGTTTGGGAATGCTAATCATCCGAGGACGGCCGCAAGTCTCGACACTTTTGGCAAACCCCGTCCGGCAGCCTGCAATCTGACTTCAGCAATTCCCAGAGCATTCCTCAACAAGGCAAAACATCGAATTTGTCTGTCAGGAGAATATGTACGGTGGAAAGGGGAAGCAAAAAAAACTATCCAGGTTTATGACCTCTGCCCTCTGGCTCTGATCCAGCAGAGGTATGTGTGGGTAATAAAAAGTAATAAAGCTGTGCTCGCATGCACACGGCTAGTCAATAAGAGGTCACTCGTCTCTCTGTGCCTGTCCTCTGATGCACTGGCTGCAGGGGCAAAACAGCAGGTAGGACGCAGGCGGATTACAGCCAGGCCTATCCGATGATCTTCAGGCTGTTCTGTAATGCTGCCACCCGCCTGTTAACACGCTGCTCGAGCAACGTCTGAGTGGCATTAATGCAAGATCTCCTTCCTGACGCACGTTTCCAATGCATTCCACGTGTTAGCTATATGAAGGTTTATTTAGTGCACATGTGTTTTTCTCCATTTCAACAACAAAGAGCGGTTTTAATCTGTCTTGTAGCGGTTAGCCATTGACATCACAAGGGAGGGAAAAAAGCTACGAAGTGGCTTGAACATTGATTGCATTGATCTGTGCCTAAATATCTTAATGTTTAATCACAAAGCAGCCCCCTTTACTCCACTGTCATGTGATCCCATTAAACCCTTTAACCACATCTCTCCCCAGAAGGATTGTGGGGGTCCGCGCTTCATAGGGGCTCTCGGACCGCTCAGACATTTAATCTGCCGCAATTGATGACCGCAGAACAGAACTCAAGAGAGGAAATTGACGTAACGGAAGAGCTTTTTGAAGCCATGCTTCAGCACACCAAATATAGCCTGGCTAGATCCATACGTGCAGCAGAGACGTTGATTTCAACACTGTGTGCGTTGCTCACTCTGCGGATATAAAAAGAAACTCCCCCAGAGTACTGATACAGTGAGGCAGACAGAAACGAGAGGGCATGGCCATCAATCTGTCTGTGTGCGCTTTTATTTCTGCAATCTGGAGCATTACTCTCACTTCGCAAGAACTAAACTACGTTCAACCTTACCAACCACCTCCAGGACAAACGTTAACACCATACATTAGGGCTGGGCGACATGAGCAAAAATTAATCTCTTCAGAGAGATTAATTTAAAGACATCACCCTCGGGTTCACAGACGAGGCTTGAGCCTAGTGCTAGACTAAAATGTAACTCTTAGCTGTTTTAACTGAAATAAACTTGCACTGACTGATCCTAAAATATATCAGTGCCTTTGTTTTGTCTAAAAATGCACCCTAGTAATAGTTTTTTCTAAGCATGTTTATAAAAATTACTTAAATGTCCTAATTGAACTGTAGCCTCATCCTGGCTTAGTCTAAGCCCTGTCTGTGAAACCGGGCCCATGTGTTTTAGTGCAAATGGCCAATCCAATTATTAATTGGTAATGTTTTATTTTTATAAGTATCGTTTCAGGCACCAGTACCATTTTAAAGTATCGATTTGGCACCGGTATCGAGAAGAAAAAGAAACGATACCCAACCCTACATGCAAGTATAGCCGAAATCACAGCACTGCTATTGTCTTTATCTTATGTGTATTTAATTTCATCAGACAACGGCTCGATTATCAGGATTTTTGTGCAGATTAACATCTTAGAAAGGAGAGCTGGTTATGTAGACTAGTCTTAATGGGTCACGTTTCAATCACTATTTGATATTCATTCGGTTGGCTGACAACAAAAACAGTAAAATATACCAATGAAAAGAGTTTTATTGAGAATTTAGCTGCGTCAAAATACAGTATGTGGGCACAGATAGACAAACAAATCTAATAAATATACATTTTGCATGTTCAGAAGACGAGCTGCTCTCTGTGCAAAAATGTAAACAGGTTTGTGTCAGTAAATTGCTCCGTGCAAAGAAAGACAAGTAAACCTGGAATTTATTTTTTCATGCATCTAATAGACATGAACATGTTCTTTGAAAAACATCTATGACCGTTGAAACATGTCTACTCTTCATGCTCTATTTTGACTATGGTTTCAATAATAATAAACGTACATTTGCATAAAGCTATATATATATAGTAAAATATTGATTATTGTTTGAAAAATAAAGTAATAATATGTTTTACAGCATAATGGTAAAATTACAATACTAATAGAAATGGTCTTATTTTTTTTGTTAAACCATCAATATTTCATTGTGGCCCTTAAATTCTTCTTTATTTTGTTTGTTGACAATAGTGGGTTTATAAGCGCTTCTCATTACACGTATGGGAAGATGTTGCGTCCCAAAAGCAAAAGTGTCACTCTGGACACTGAAAACAACGGATCAGGAGGTAAGCCTATACAGAATAAAGGAAGAGTTTCACTCTGAAGCGTGGCGTATGTGTTAAGTTAATTAAATCGCAGTGTTCGCTATTTGATAATCGCACTAGGGCTGGGCGATAATTCGATAACGATAATTATCGCGATATAATTTTCCTCTAAAACGATATAAAAAGTTAGAAAAATGTTTGATATAATGTTTATGCACCAAAAGCGGAACGAAACCACGCGACTCATTTGAATCGCGCCACACGGACCCTTTATCCGCTCGGATCACAGTTCAAACTGCCGCGCGGCACGAGCTCACGAGAGCAGATGTGTTTACTCGGTCACGTGATCACTAAGCAGTGCTGTGAGATCCAGTCAGTAGGCGCGTTCGAATTAGCGGCGCTGCACAGAATGGTCAGTGTAAGACATCAAAGTACCGCGAGCCATTCGAAGCATAGGTTTAATCTGCTCTTATCGCCTCGCGGTACTTTGATGTCATACACTGACCATTCTGTGCAGCGCCGCTTTAAGTCGAACACGCCTAATGTGAGAACACAAGCCGAACATGAGAAACACTGTGCAACGAGACAGTCAGAAGGCTTTTCAATATGCACATCGCCATTATTTACCATGGATTTACTGTAGTAACATTCACTGCACTATGGTATTGTGGCAGAAATGTGGGATATTCACATTTAATATTATTTGAGGAATAATGGTATAATTATAGTAAGTATGTGTGGTTAAGGCAGCTATAGCATGTGTACATTTATACTGAATGGTTTTAGACTACTGTCTTTCATACAAATAGACTACTTAAAAACCATTTAGTTATATTTTGACCATGTTATTGAGGTGCTATATGTGTGGTTTTAACTGTTTATCATTATTTAAATGTATGCTACTATAGGAGACCAATGCTTAATAAAAATACAAACTTGGTCAGAATACATTATACCATATAAAACTGAGGTTGCTACAGATGTTACTGATGTAAAGATGTTACTGATTTTGATAATGAACAAAAATCAAGCTACGATCAAATGTGTATTTCTAAGAGACAAAAAAGTGATATTATTATTAGTGATGCACCGATCATGATTTTTCGTGGCCGATTCCGATACCGATTTTTTTCGAGCAAACTGGCCGATTCCGATTCCGATACCGATTTTTTTTCCTTTAAGCAACCAACAAGAAATAATGAAAGATTCTAACACAAATAAAGTGTTTATATAGTGAATATAGATTTGATTTAACATGTATAATATTTGTTTAAAAATATATATATTTAAGAAAAAGTTGCTCCCCAAATTCATGTCTGTGGTGTTTCAACAATGGATGTCACCCTTTAAGAAAAGGGAGAATTCTATTTGGACTACTTCCTATGTGTAACGGTCCACTGCAGGTGCTGGTTGATCTGAGGGGTGCATGGGGAGTACATTCTTTCTTATACATTTTGAAGCTAGCTAAATCTCTGACAATTTCATGTGTTGTCATTAGTGTATGTGGTGTTATGTTGATAACTTGCAGATCTGGCATATTTTAATAAAAAATATAAATACATACTTGTTGATATTTCCAAAATGTCCCCTGATCTTGAAATCATCATGATGGTAGCCTCCATTTTAGAAAAGTCTAAGCTGATTTGTATGTGGTGTTACTGTCTCTGGTGTTAATGCATTTTCTGGTAACACAGAGCCATTAGTAACTTGCGTTATAAGGTCTGTGGTGTTATAATTACGTCTGTGGTGTTACTTCAATATGACATAGTGGCTGTGTCACAAGTTTTTGATTAAAATTATTTACAATTCAAAATGTTCTTAAGCTTTTATTTTAATGGATATAGCATATTAAACAAATTTTAAATGCCTATCAATATATTTTATTAGAAAAACAAACAAGCATCTTTACAAATTCTGCCTCTCATGTTCAACTGGTCAACAGTTGAAGATGGACCAAGATGGTTTTAAATTGGGTTGAAACTACATAAAACTGGCCTTAAATGAAAACATTAACAGTAACCATGTGAAATTAAAGGCAACATTTGCATAGTTACAATCTAAACCACACAACCAACACACATTCAACAGTCCAAACAAAGATGTTACTTAATCAACATTTGTTGTCATTTTTAAAATTGGTGTAAAGAAAAAAGGTATTTACCAGTGAAACTAAATAAAACCAAAGTAGGCTATATAAATAAATTATTCCAAAATGTTAAATCAAATAATGTTTAGTGCACCGAGCAAAAGCAAAGATGCTACAGCTCGTGCTTGTTAAATCGAATTAAGTCAATGTAATTTTAAGGTAAAATAAAAATAATAATCTTGTACAGAACTGACGTTTATACGTTTGAACGTTTTATTCTTTACAAAAGTAGCATTTCAGCTTTGTCACAAGTTGGTCTGTTTCTTTTCTCATCCAACACGTGAGAAGCTGCGCTGAACAACTGTTCACGGTCTATTCTTGTGCAGGGCGTGGACAGATACGCCGCTAAATTCTAGTGATGGGAAGTTCGGATCATTTTACCGACTCGGACCTTTGAGTCTCGTTTAAGATGAACGAACGACTCGAAAACCCAAGACTCAAACAGGTGAACTAATTCCAGTACAGAACCTTTAGGATGGTGCGCATGCGCAACTGAACGAATCACTCCCGAAACGACTCGTTCTTCTCGAGTCTCATTAAAGATCCGTTCAAAATGAATGAATCGTTCAAGACCGACCCATCACTAGCAACTTCAGCTAGAGGCAAATGAAAGCGGCTCTTATTTGTGTGCCAGTAATGTTACACCAACGGCAGTTCGCTTCATTGTATCTGTTTTTCTGTGTTTGTTGTGCTCCTGCCGAATGTCTTCCACACAAATGACATGTTCGCACTTTCGGAAAAATCGGCCGAAAAAAAGACAAAAACCGGCCGGTTGCCGATCGCGCATTATAAACAAAAACCGGCCGGTTCCGATCTTTGGCCGGTCAACCGGTGCATCCCTAATTATTATCATTAATATTATGAGGCAACCAAAACCGGTTTCTTGATTTTGAAACAATATCAACTCATTAGAACATGCAGAAACTAAGAAATACATATCTATTTAGATAATTATTGTGTTAAGGAAAATTAATGGTCTGGTTTCTAAAACTTTCACTTTGGAGCAAAAATCTGGCTTTAAACTTGAAAGAAATAAAGATTTGACATTTATCGTGATAATTATCGATATCGGCTGATATGAAAATAATTAGCGTGATAATTTTTTGGGCCATATCGCCCAGCCCTAAATCGCACTAAGCCATAACACAATTTCTGTTTTATTTTGATTAATCGTGCATCATTCAAAGTCAGGTTGGGCATTGTGGGATGCAGTCTCATGCAGTGTGCACTACATGTATACAACACATTTAGGAATACACATGATTCATGAAATATGGCACAGTGTCATAGTCTGGGGGTTATTTTTTATTCTCCTCACCTTCCTCATGTTATGCTGTATTTTTCTTCAATTCCCTGTCTTCCTGTTCTGTCTACCCCCTTGTATGTTGTGTATGTATGGACAGGTTGATGGCTAATTTCACTGGTACTTGTGACTAGTGACAATAAATGGCTACTACGGTGTGCCTGTGGCTCAGTGGTAGAGCATTGCGTTAGCTGTGCAAAAGGTTGTGGGTTCAATTCCCAGGGAACACACATACTGACAAAAAAATAAATGTATAACCTGAATGCACAAAGCATCTGCTAAATGCATAAATGTAAATGGCAGAAAAATCAATATGCATACAGCAAAAATAGTATGTTATTAAGTCACTGTGAACATATTTCAAATTATAACTCAAATAAATATGCCAAAATATGAAGATATTTGCATGTGGAGGAATCACTCTTCCTGGACAGCCTTTTATTCTTCATTGTGTGAGGTCTGGATTAAATTACCTGCTCATCCTTTTGTTCGTACAGAAGCGCCTCTGACACATCCCCTACAAAACTGCTGTCTTCACACTCCCACTCTGAGCCAAGGTCAAGCACAGTGTTTGCACAAACCAAGGTTAAAAAAATAAAGCGCTAGGTTTCCCGGTGCAATGACTATTTTAAAACCCAGCTCCTGTCCTTAAAGACCCGGCATGCGAATGGAGTGGCTTACTGTTACAGCTGAGACACGTGCAGGGAAGCTACTAATCATTAACAAGTCAATTATAGTCAGATGAAAAGACTGATATCGCTTAGAATGTCAACTTAGAAATATGACAGGAACACGTGTTAAACTCTGTTTAAATGGCGTGAAGAACTGCAGCAATGTTACAGTATATATACTATACACTATTAATGCATGCTAACAGAACGCATTATGCAAAGATTAACATTAGTATGTTACATAACGCTTACTACATATGCAGTCTTTTCATCATTTTGAAGAAAAAATGCACTCCAACATTAAGTCTAAACTCAAATTTACAAGTGTTTAACATAATTAAACGTTTAGCCATCCACATATAGACAGATCGATAGTTCTGATAATATATCAATACCAATATGAAATAGGACTACTAAATAGTTATAATGTATTTTTATTTAGTAATAACTAGATTTATTATTATGTTATTATATTTCTACTACTACTTAAACAAATTAAAGAAAATGTAATAATAAATTATTATTGTATTTCAAATACAAATACAAATACAAAAGTTGAGAATAATACAGTACTAATATTCATGTCTCTATTCCCAAAATTGTTGATTATATATCAATATGATTACAAAAAGAATAGATTTTATGTTCTTTAATATTTTAGTAGTTATTATTATTATTAATACTACTACTGAATAACAATATTAGAGAAAATAAATAGGAAACATGACTATTGTAATTTGTAACTTTTTATTTAACAGTAAAACTATAAATTTAGATTAGTAATATTTATGGCCGTCTTTTTCAAAAATTGCTCTAATTGTATATAAATATGACAAGAAAATGACTACAAAATAATGTTTAGTTAGTAATAATAATAATAGTTACTATTATTACTACTAATTAAAAGTATTAAAATAAATATTACTATTTTGTGGCCATAAAATATTTTATTAGAAGTACTAACTGCAATATCTGACTATTACAAATTCACTGTAAAATACACAAACTAGAATATAAAAAATGATTTTACAATAAAACTGTATATGTAGAACAATAATATGCATCTTATTTTCAAATAGTAACCCATCAAGTTTTCAAGCTGCTCTTGTATGCAAATATTACCTAATAATACCACAGAAGCGCCGTACAAACTCTGAGCACATTTAATAATATTAAGCTTAGTATCCCTGGAGATAGGCACCATAAAGCCATGACACTAATCTTTAGGACCGGAGCTTTACTTGACATTGCCGAGGCCGGCCTGCCATCAATTATTAACTAACCCCTCACACAACGAGAAGTGCTTTTAGTAAACATTTCCTCGACACACAGAGCACATATGAAGACAATGCAATGTTCTGAATTAAATATTCATGACGATAAGTAATGATGTCATCATTTCTTTTTAAAACCAATAGAACGCCTGATGCTGTTTGTCCAGAATAGCAGATGGCTTGGGTTCTTATCATAATTAAGTGATCTATCACCAATAGTGTTTTAGAATGACATAACGCATGCAAATTAGGGCCTAAAAAAATAGAAAATTAGCAGAGGGATGTCTTTGGCCATCAATTGACCCCTAGGGATGGGTGGCACAGCATTTGTTGCCTACCTGGTCTGTGACCTGCAAACACACAGACTGTAGTGCACCACCTTCACCATCTGTCCATCTCACCTGCTGTGTGTCGTTACCGGCCTAAAACGCATCACGCTACACCAACCTGCCTGTAGGTGTGCTGCCAATATGTAAAGCATCTGGGTGGAGCGCTCTATCATGATGCTAATGCAAAAGGTATTGTGATGCGACAGGCAAAACCCCCTTCCAATGCTGCCTGGTGTATGTGGAGCAACTCTGTTTCAGATAGATCCCTAAAAAGACAGCTCAAGCAAGGAAAACAAGCATGCATTTCACACACACCCTGATACTAACATCTCCTGAAGCCGATCCGGTGATCTCTAATGACATAATGCAGAGTTTGGTATTCACAACAAATAACTTTACAAACCAAAGAGCCACTATGAAGTGATCACTGTGACAAGCAACACTGATATCTTAAATGCATTTATTTTGAAATTCACTCAACAGCATCTAGCTTGAACTAATAACAGCTGTACTATTATAATGCCACACTTTGCACTCCCCAGTGACCATATTTAAAGCCATGTTTGCATTGAGGAAAAACTGAGAGTGCACCAGCTCAAACTGAGATTCACTGTCTAGCTGTTTATTTCACACAATAACCACATAGCATAAGTGTAAAAGCACGCCGAATCCAAAAGCAATTCAGAAACCCTGTCTGGGTCGATTTATAGAGTCATTTCTGTCTTTTCACACTCATTTTTAAAGACACCCAACCCTGACTGATCACCCAAATCATGATCTAGCAGGAGGCATTTCAACTAGAAGCTCGTGTGCATAGCTTCAACCTTCCTATACGTAATAATTTGAGGGAAACACATATTTATGGCAGATTATTACTAATTTTACAGCTGGAATAAAAAAGTTAAACGCAAAGAAAAGCAGGAAACGACCGCACAGGGCCATTCAAATCACCGAGCATGATTGAAACCTAAGCCCTTTGAGTGTTGGATCACACTGAATTTCGCTACACACACGTGTACATACAAAAAAACCTCATCTAAATCGCGTAGGAAAACGTAATACGATTAAATAGATCACAAAGACAGCTCTAATGATCCGTCCTCACCTTCCACTTCAGCTGCCCGAGGTTGATCTGTTGGCTGGATTTGATTCCGTGTTCGGCTTTGCTTGTGAGAAAATCCCCTCGAAATGTTCAAAAACAAACGATGAGGACCTATTTCGTTTCGGTTATGACGGATAAAAACGCAGCCGTTTCTGTTTTTTCTTGGATAGCTAACGTTACGGTCAACGTTAACGTTACCTCAGAAATCGGAAGCCGTGCGAGTACGTGAAACCCGCTAAAACTGGATCATATTATTCGTAAAACTGTCGGATTTCTATTTATATGATCCATATGTTGTGGATTAAAACACCCTAAGCGTTCCGTCTCCCAGCATTTGTGTGTTTTAATGAAACGTTTCTGTGTAAATCCAAAGAGTCGCGGCTGCTCTCGCTCTGCTGCTGCTGCTGCTCCTGCGCGCGCGTGCGTGTGTATGTGTGCGCGCGGGTCTGCTCGACTGCATTCCTCCCTCTATTGCACAATGAGTCGCTATAATTTATTCATGAGATCATGGGGATGGAGGTGCTCTGTCGGAAGAAAGAGAGGCAGTTTTTCTCTTGCTTGCTTGCTCGCTTTATTTCGTTCGTTCGTTCTATCTTTCTTTCTTTCTTTCTCTCTCTCTTTTTGTCACTCACCCCCTCCCCAGCTGACTGACTTCCCCTCGAATGCGAGACTCGATTAATGGAGCGTCGAGAGATCGAACGATCGAGTGAGGCTGGGCTGGGTGACGAATGTGCTGCGCTCGATGATGAATTCAATATATGGGGATTCTTCAATGAAGGGCATTTAATCTACACTAACAATGTCCTCGCAAATGTAACCTTTCACTTTGAGAAACTGGAAAAAGAGAATAAATGAAACGTGTAAAGCTACTATGTTTTATCATTCTAGAAGTTATTTTAGTATTATTACATAGATACACGATTATAGTATTTCTTAATAGATTTTTATGTTCAATTTTATTTCAGTTATGGCTTTAATTTTAGTGCTTTAACTTAAACTTCCCTTTTTATGTTTACGTTTTTTAATCTAATATTTAAATTGTATTTTATTTCAGATTTATTACAATTAATTGTACTATTTTTAGTTTTATTTAACAAATCTTACACAATGTATTGCTTAGAGCGATAATAAAGAAGCGCCAAAACGTCTCACACACAAAATAGTTAAATTTAAAATTAAACTTTTTTTATAAAAAAAAAAAAATTAATAGAGACGAGCCCAGATTCCAGTTATGTTATTAACTCTGTGCTTATGACACCATTGTGGCTCTGTGGGATCATATTGTTCTGTTAATGAAAGGAATTTTTAGGGAGTGTGAGAGACGTTTGAGCCAAAATGGCGCACTGTTGCTGCATTATATAAATGTTCAGTCATGGAGCGTTTGGCAGGCAGTCTGTGTTAATGGTGTTATTTCACTGACAAGCCACTGCCATTTCACACCTGCTGGATTCAGAAAATGTTGGATTTTTTTTCACAATATTTGTTTTATTTTTTTCTTGTGTTTTTGACATGATTAAAAATGATTACTCTGTATAAGTAGATAATTGTGTAATTAACACTAATGGTCAAAGTTTGAGATCAGTACGTTTTTATTTATCAATGAATCCTGGAAAAATGCATCACAGTTTCCGCACAAATATGAAGTGGCACAACTGTTTTCAACACTGATAATAATATGAAATATTTCTTGAGCAGCAAATCAGCATATATTAGAATGATTTCTGAGGGATGGGGGGGGGGGGGTATATGAGTTACAATCGTAACATGTCAAATAACAAAAATAAAACAATTCAAAGAAAACATATTAACCTCAAATTGCATTAATTATGTCAAATTATTATCAAATGATTTCTCCTGAATCATAGAATAATTATTAAACCAAATTTTTTTTAACAAAGTTGCCCTCATTCATGAAACACAAGCAGAACGATTGTAAAAATATAGACATTTGACATTTCAAGTGAATTGTTGTATTAGATGTCTAAACAGAAACTCCTTCCACTTGTGTTTCATGAATGATGCTCGAAGTGTTCAGGGACATGTTTTTCACACGGGCAAGTAGCCAAAGTGTTTTTAGATCATGAATTAGAAGAGCAGTGTTGTGCGCTGTCCTCTAAAATGCAGCAGGCAGTGAAAGGACTGGTTCAGACTGCTGCAAACATCACAATAGAGAGGTCAGAGAAGGGCGAACTCAACTTCTCTCAACCTTAGATATCAGATGCACTCTCTCAATGTATTTCATTATTGATCTCATTATTTTCTCTGGAATGACATGCACGGTGAATCGTTTGCAACCAGGACCGTGACTTAAAAGTACATTTTGGTGACTGAGAACTGCTTCAGATCCAGCAGAAATGAACGGCAGTAGTTTAGCTGTGAAACAGATGTATGGCAATCTGGCAGCAGTCAGCGGCGCTGCGTTTGGCAGAGACGGTGTCATGTTAAGGTTTGAATTCAGCTTCTGGGCTTGAGGTGACAGAGACAGACGGTGTTCATCAGCCTGATCTTTCATCTGCTTTCTGTTGCCCCTCCATTTGTACGTTTGTGATTTGTTCTGATGCTCTTTTGCCTCTGCGATGTTATCGTGGAAAGAGGCAGTCGTCCATTTTGTTAGTTTATCAAGCGCTGGCTTTCACGCAGTGACATAATTATTATTCCTCTCTCATTCCTGTCCTGTTAAGATCTTGCAGGGCACTGCGAGAAAAACGGGAAGAGAACTGCCCTTAAGACATTGAGTCAATAAAACAGGCACTTTACAACGCCATGAGGGGATCGGGTCATGCCATGTTTGTGCAACAAGGGGTGGGAGTTACACGTTACGTCTACACATATCAAACTCTCTTAATATTATCACCATGCCTCACCAACACCTCTGTGAATACAGGCCCTACATGGAGTTAAAATGCAAAGATTGGTAGAGAAATCAGCGTGGAGGCGTAAAGAGCTCCTGTTTGGTTTCTACTCACCCCTCTTTGAGAATGGTACGCCCCACACCAATGGCAAGAACATATCATGGGAATTATCCAGCAGAGAGAATGAAGGGAGGGCGGGGGAGAGCGAGAGCTGCTGAGGAAAGAACAATAGATCTGCAGTCTTGATGAGCATGACTGAACGTTAGTCTGGAGGTCTGGGGCCAGAAGAAGAGCTGTAGGGAAACGGTGTACAGAATATTCTCTGTCAGAGGTAGAAAGGACAAAGACAGTCAGATGAGCAGGTAACATGGAGACGAACATCAATACTGTGAAAAACACACTAGTATTATATGCTTAAAATAAGTAGTTTACTATTTTGTAAACTGCTTTGGTTACCCAAAAACCTTTCAATTAACAGTTCTTAAAATAACCAATTATAGTGTGAAGAATATGTTTTATATAATCTAAAGAACCTTTTGTTCAATGGAAGGAGTCCATGGATGTTAATGCCTAAATCATTTATTTCACCCATCTATGACATTCTGTCATTTAACATCAAGCAACTGTTTTTCAATTGTTCAAAGTGATCATGCTTGAAAAAGCACTGCAGACATAGTCCATACAACTTGCACACTATATCATTTATTTTATTTGTACGACGAACGGATTCTCAAATCTCATTTTCCATCTCATTATGACACACTATAGTCTCTTAAAAATAAAGGATGCAAAAGGGAAAGAATCATTTTGTGTTCCCAAAAGAACCTTTCAAGGAACAATTCTTTAAAGAACGATTATTTTCAAAGATGCGGTGACATTTAATGTTGTTCAGTGAATTTTCACTGGTAAAATCCAGTCATTTTGATATAATCACGCTGTTATTTCGCATGAGGATGATATTTCCTCATACAGGTTTCATAATGGGTTCAGGTGGTCCTGTAGAAAGCAGCTTGGTTTGGAAGTGACTTCCTCTTGATTCATTGCAACACTTTAAAGACAATTTACAATGGACCTTTTTTGCCTGCAAAGTTTTGCTCATGTGAACCTTTAGTGTAAAGAACATTTTCGTATTAATAATAAAGGTTCTTTTTATTGGCTCCAAGGGTTCCTCAAAGAACCTTTAAAATTCATGGAAACTTTCCATTGCACAGAAGGTCCTTTACACTGGAAAAAAAACATATTTAGTTTAGTAAAAGACTAACGGCTGCTGTATGTAGGAAAGTTACATAAATATTCTTCAAAAAGTCTGCTTAATGTTCCATGAAAAATGCTAGGGTTTGGAAAGACAGTGTGATGTAATGCCGAATATTAATCTTTAGCCTTTAATTATCCAGGTTTCCATACCATGTTCTATGTTCAAACCCAGTCTTTATTAGTGTGTGTGCGCGTCCGTCTGAAGTGCCTGCATCACTGCATGCGGCCGGTGCAGTGTGTGTGTGTGTGTGTGTGTGTGTGTGTGCGCGTCTGTCTGAAGTGCCTGCATCACTGCATGCGGCCGGTGCAGTGTGTGTGTGTGTGTGTGTGTGTGTGGGGTGGGGGCAGACTTATGCTCAGCAGCTCCCTGTTGCCCTGGAAACAGGTGCTGAGATTCTTTTGCCTTTTTTCATCTTTCTCCTCGCTATCGATGTCAATGCCACCTCCCACAGGCTCCCCTCCCCCACGACCTGCTGCATCCCCCTCCCTCCCCCCGTCTACTGCAGTCATTTAACAATGTCACAGGCTAGAACAACCAACCAACCAACCCCCCCTCGATCTGCGCGCCACATCGCCCGCTGTATGAGGGTCAAACAGCACTCGGCTATTGATCCTCACGAGCGCTGTCAAACAGCGCGTTTTGACGCGCCGCGTCGTCAATCTGACCCCGGCTAATAATCTCAGAGCACGATGCGAGCTAGAATCCCGCTCTGCCCGTCTATGTGCTCCTATTGGGTGAGCAAAAAGGACAGACAAAGAGTAATCTGACTGCTGAAAAAGACGCCCCCCTCCCGCTCGCTCAGACGCAGCGCGGCTGACTAATCCACAACCTGGTGCGATGGGATTCAGCTGTGGTTAAAGCGAGATCATTAAACACTGGTGTGTCGAGGTTCTATTAGCGCTCTAAAGAAAGCGTTCAAATGAAGCACGCCTCGTGTGACGCGCGCGCATCCAGATCCAGATCGATTCCGTTTTCTGGCCTTTTTAAGTCAACATTGTTGTGCGCTGCATTCCATTACAGTGACTTCTGCCTGGCCTGAAGAGGAACATTCCTGGGAAGTGGCTGACCGACAATAACAGTCGGCAGGAGCGGTTTGAAAGAGCTGTTCTCTCCAGCCCTGTTCTCCCAAACACCAACAACAAGCAGCTTTACCTCGTCTGCTGCACGTGCATCATCTGGAACAGCTGCTTAGCTGCTCGCCGAGACGCATAAAAGAATCCGAATATGCAAATCATAAACTGCAACTAACCGTACAATCGAGCATAATGAGAAAGAAAACAGGCTTATCAACTTTCGAAAAGAGGAGCAGTCGAGAACTGATCACATGTAGCCTATGCAATAGTCTATTTGGATACAAGTGTCTGTATAAATGTCAATATAAATGCATTTTAGCATCGAATGTGAAATATGGGTTAGGTTAGAGTAAAATAACATCATAATAATAACAATAAATACCATATTTACTGTTTGTTCCATATGTTTGGATGGTAAATACGCGATCACTTTTGCAGTTGTTAATGCCTTTAGTTTTCTTACGAACCCTGTCATGTTTAGTTTAAGTATTTTTCTAATAAATATTTTTAATTAATTTAATACCTTACATTTTAAGAATTTTATTTGTACACTACAGGTTAAAAAGTTGGTCAGACTTTGTAGTGTTTTTTTTAAGTTTCATGAATTTATTTAATCAAAAACAGAGTAAAACAGTAATAATGTTAAATTAAAAAGCATCATGCATTTTGATAAATTGTACTCATCCTTAGATGTCAATTTATTTAAAAAAGTGGTCCTCTCAATATGATTTTATATTAATAGATTATAGATAGATATACATTTATAAACATTATCTATATTTGTATATTATATTATTATAGATGTTTCTTTTTATATTATTTCTTTCTTTTCTGTCTTGTACTTTATTCTATTTGAATAACAAAAATACAGACTACAAGAAGAAAACGGACGTTCTTTGAAAGCCTCTACACCTGTTGTCGAACTCCTCGCTCACTATTTGTTGTGACGAGGCCAGTCATCAAACTACAGTTGTCATATTAGAGATGCAGAGTCACCTAAGGCGCCGTGTGTTGTATAAAGCTGCTGGATCAAACGCAGTCCCATAACTCGGACAGACATTAACAGCCACATCAGAAGCAGAGGCAGCGATTGAAGAGGACGTTCTGTCTGTCTCAATCATGCCACAGTCCTCCTAATTAGGATGAAAACAGAGAAAGCTGGAAGAAAGTGTGTCATCCGAGATATATGAGCTCTCTGTTATTTATGCTTGCATGTTGATTATATTTGAGCTTTGCCATTGTTAAGGATAATGACTGATATTATAACACTGAGTCAATGTATTCAGTATTTTGCTGTTGAGTTTGGGGTTGTATGGTCAGTGGAAGTAGCAGAGATAATGAGATCGCTGCTCAGGACAGCAGGCCAATCATGTGATGGGTCAGAGGGTGCAGGAGAGGAACAACCATCTGACTCAAACAGGGAGAGCGATTCACATTTAAAGAGAGCTGTTGTTCCTCTTGCCTGAGGTGAATCTCTGTCCATGGCGTCCCGCTGACGGTTTCAGGCACCGGTGAGCACAGGTTTGTCCAACAGACATTATGCAGACCTCACTGAGACACAATGGCCAGTGGTTAGTAGCTGCAGTTTTGAGAAAACACCTCATTTAAGAACAATCCTAAAGAAAAATAGTGTTTCAGGGGAAAAAAAGGTACAAAAGATGTCACGGGGCGGCCGGTAGCCCTACCCTTTCAAAAGGTATACTACTTATATGTACCGTTTAGGAAATAATATGTACATTTAAGGCCCCAATATGTACCTTTAAGTTTCTAATATGCATCATTTAGGAGTTAATAAGCCACAACATGATACCTTTTTGGACGGAACCGTCCCAGTAGGGCTACAGCCTTAGTAAAAAAATCCTGAGAGCGTAGCTAGAAATAGCACGGTTTTAATGTTTTTAATTCAAATTAAGTAACATTTCAACATAACATTCACAAAATCAATTTCTGCCTGAATAAGATAAGTTTATAAAAAAGTTATGAATGGTTATAATTGGAGTGTGGCGGCATCTTGTGGTTAACGTGACGAACGCCGACCGAACAAGTCGCTCTCACGATCATCACACGCTTACTTACACAGAACATCCAGGAATATTCAAGACGATATTATTTACCTTTCTTCCTCCCAATTCTGCTTCACCTTATTTGTGGTAGCTACTTTTAAAAACAATAATGTTTTAAAGACTGTACACACAACTCACAAAATCAAAAGAGCTCCATACATAACAGTATAAATGAAAGCAATAGTGTTTATAAGTTATTTTAACTGAAAGGAAATGCAGGGTTCATTACAGCACATTCTGTGTTTATCTTTCTTTCTCCTACTCCAATTCCAGTTTGTTTAATTACCAAGATTTAATCATGGTGATCATAGTTTCTGCCAAAATAAAATCGCTTTCAGTATCATTTTAGCCAATGAGCGAAATAATTGTATTAATGTCTGCTAAATAATTTAATGCAAAGGTAATTTCGCTCTGCTTAAAGTTGAAACGCAATCTCATATTTTTTCAGCGTGTTGCCTGATAAGAGCAGCGAAGTCTCGCGCTCAGCTGTTCGCAGGAGAATATTCACCTTCTAACTTCGAATCGAACTTTCAACATTCAAACCCCGTTACAACATACATTTTACATTTACATTTATGCATTTAGCAGACACTTTTATCCAAAGCGACTTACAATTGCATTCAGATTGTACATTTTCATTAGTATATGTGTTCACTGGGAATCAAACCCACAACCTTTTGCGCTGCTGACGCAATGCTCTACCACTGAGCCACAGGAACACAGGTTTACATACATACAGTCATATATAATCTATATGATTGGTGTTCTTTATCCTCCTGAGACAGCCATATGGGGGAATGTCCTGACATTATATTTTAATACATTTCTGTGAGACCATATAAGACTCTTCACGGAGAAACTGGCTGATAACGAGTGCCTTAAGATCACAGGTAGTGCTGGGCGTTTAGCAGTAAAACAGCGTTCAGTCATATACGGAGAGTTCGTGTAAAAATGTAAATTCTGTTATTCTGTCAGAGTCACAGAAAACCTTTATATAAAGCAGCAAATTTCAAGCATGCAACATAGATATATTCAGTATTGATGCTCTGGAGTTCAAGAACCCAAGGACCAGTACACCAAAGAGAACATAACACGAGAACTCAACAAGGTACTAGTTCTGACGATTCAAATATGTGAAGAATTTAGCCTAACTATAAAGGTTCCTCTAAAATATAAATGAACTATAAATGTATACTGTCTGAATCTTAAAGGCATGTGATGGATTCCACGGAAACCCATCTGAAAACAGCCATCGCCTCTTGCCTGGCAACTGGGGCTGTGGTGCCTTCAAGGGGGATCATACATTCAAAGGTAGATGAAGGCAAACACACACACACACACACACACACACACACACACACACACACACACACACACACACACACACACACACACACACACACACACACACACACACACACACACACACATAATATGTACACACACACCCACACATATGTACCATTAATATGCATCATTATTAATACACACAACATGATACACACACACACACACACACACACACACACACACACACACATACACACACACACACACACACACACACACACATAAACATACACACACACACATTTCTGCCTGAATAAGATAAGTTTATACACACACAGAGACACACCATGCACGCACACACACATACCACACACACACACACACACACACACACACACACACACACACACACACACACAGACACACACACACACACACACACACACACACACACACACACACACACACACACACACACACACACACACACACACACACACACACACACACACACACACTTTTTGTGCTATCCAAACACGATAGCAAGAAGCTGTTTATCTTAAATGTAGGTAGTTAATAACAGAACACAATAGTAGGGTTCCATGAATAAAATTCCTATTCATTTTCTCCTGTACATTTTTCTAAACATATTTTTCTATATCATTTTTTTTATAAACCGATTTTTAGATGCTACTAAAAATGGTCTGTTCAAGTGTTGCAAATGTTTACAGTAATATTTTCTAAATATTTTAATTTTTTTAGAGTAACAGAAAATCCAAATATGAACTAAAACTACAGCAGTAATAAGAATATGAAGCATTATTTGATAGTTTCTTCTTTCATCAGATAAACTGTAGAAATGGCTGAAGGAGATCTGTGGACACTACGCTCGTGAGCATCATTCATCATCAGATCTATGGATTCATCAGTGAGAAGATCGGCTTTATGGATAGTTTATTGTTACTCTGACTGGCTACTGTGAGATCCATACACCATCATTTCAGAGGAAATTAGTCTAAAGCAGTTCGGCAGTCTTAAAAATGTAAAGCTGAACTCTTGAGAATAAGAATAATGAAGTAACTAACACAAAACTGCTGTTTAAATGTATTTCTTTTTGGACCACAGGAGCCATATAATTGATTTAACCTAATGAAAATGCTGATAAAGGATAATCTGATAAAGGACACATATCATGTTTAAAACAAAATTTACTTTCTTAAATTTCTAGTTGTTTTCCTTCAAGGTTTATAGTACAAACAAGCAGAGCTGTATGAAACTGAGATGCTTTTAGTCTGGAATAAACATAAATCTCAGAAAATAGATAAATAATTGTACTGAAGAGTCTTTCTGCTTGCTTATTTTTATAAATGCTAAAAAATTTAATGATAAGTACCTTTTCATTCTCATCCATGGTATAGAGTAGACTGTCCAATGTCTAGTAATTTAGCATTTGTTACACATTAACAGTTTCAAAGTTTTGTTTCTGTGTGTATATACACACACCACAAAACATTGTCACTGTCTGTATCTGAAAACAGAGAATTAAACAATCAAAATGCATCAATGTATGCGCGATACGCAAGTGTTACTAGTAATTCTGGTTAGTTCATACCACTATGAGAAATACGGACAGCAACGATAGTTACAGCAAACACCGTCCACAACTAAAGCGTATTGAGTGTGGCGCCATCTGGTGTTTAAAGAGACGAACGACAACAGTCATGTGACGAAAGACGAGAGATGAAGCGGTTTTGACCAGGAAACACCATGACAGGATCGATTAAATGTCAGTTTTAGAAATAAACGCTTGTGGTGTTTCTGTATCCCGTCATCATCGTCGTTCACACCCTGCAGTTCTTCTCAGGAACTGCCACGGCTCAAGGGTTCATCCTCGCGCGTTCACTTTCGTTCTGGTCACGCGAGCAATCACAAGCGTTCACAGACACTGGACGCTAACAGCAGCCGCACAAGTGAGTAGATGTCATTTACCAGAGTCAGCACGTTTGGTTTTACTCACATTTGACGAAAGTTACATGCGGTCCGTATAAAAACATCGCGTTTGATTGTACACAGTTCGTAAAATCGAAAGTGAAAGAGCTCCAGACACTACAGAACAAATATTAAACCGCGACACATTGTATATAATTATAATAAAATAGAGGAGATAGACCAGTTGAACATTTTCCTCTTTCCACAATGTAACATACTTGGCATAAAGTTGGGCTGGAAGTCATTCTGCTCAAATGCTATTGAGATTTACATTTGCGTTTTACACGTTATTTTAATAAATATCAAACATGTTAAAGGTGTGCATTATAGTTGGCACCTAGATGCACAGTTTACATTTTGTGTTATGACTGTAAGTCATTCTGCTCATATGGTATTGAAGTTAGAAACATATATACCAATATCGCATGCAACTTTAGACACGGTCCCTAAATATGCGAATATCGAACGTCACGCCAACTTTATGCCAGAATGTAATAAAGTACACCGAGTTTATATCTACCACGTACTTCCTTTATAAATACGCGTTTCTTGTCTTTTTCGTACTCCAGTGAGATCTCGGTTACTCAGAAAGCTGGAATAAGAAAGTGTTCTCACTGTAAACGCGTAAGTTAGTCGTTTAGGCACCACGCAATTGCGTTGATCCGAAACACATATCAAGATATATAGGCCCAAAAGCTGATTTGTCTTGTTTTGGATATTTATTGAGTACAATAAAGCTTTATTTTGACCTTAGATGTCACAGCAAGCCAGTGATGGAGTGAAGGGATGCTTAAACCCGACAGATGACGGTGGAAACACTGGTGATCAGTCAAGAAGAGAAGCCAAAAAACAGCACTCATCCACTGATTCTGCAGGCAAAGGGACCACAAGCCAGCACACATCTACCGGGACTACAGGCAATGAGGATAAAAAAGCCTCTACATCAAGGCCCACTGAGAACAGAAGGAATGAGGCACCAGAAAAAATGCACCTATCTAGTGACAACGCAGAGAAAATGTGCAAAAAAGCCAAAACTGATGAGGTCCAAAACCCCAAGCCAACCCCCAGTGCATCTGGAGAAAGCAGCTCAAACCGACCCGTGTACCCTTCAGATTCTTCCAGCTCAGGAACAAGGATACAGCTGGGTCCCACATATCCCTTTCAGAGCCTCAAAACCATGTTAAACTACTCCACAGAGTTTGACAAGAAACTGAGCGGACATGTAATGATAGACGTAAGAATCACACTTCGCTCTCAGTTCTTATATTATAATCTTATTTTATAAAGTGCGCTATGAACATGGATTTGGTCATAATTCATGTTACTGGCTTGTCTGAGCAGATGACATGTTTCCAAAAAGGTTGGATGGCACCTTATCAAGGGACTCCTGTCTGGGATTCCCAGCATGTGAAGTTACCACATCTCTATGTAAGTATGAGCAGCCAGAATGCTGTTGAACAGATCTCTCTCTAAAGATCATTATATTGAGTATAGTGATTATTCCCCACAGCCTTCGTCCCAGCACAAGTCCCATGCACCACCCTCTCGCTGGGAAGCCACCTGTAATGCTCTGCGCAAGCTCACCAAAGGCAGTAACTCTATTGGAGACGTTGAGGTACTATAACTATGACGATTAATTTTATACAAGCTCAGGCATGTCATAATGTGACCAGTTTTCTGTCTTTTGTAGTCCGCAATAATGTCTTACAATTCCAACAACAAGGACAAATGGACTTTTGATGCACTTTATTTTTACGGTCAGGTTAGTGAATCAAACTCTGTATCAGTGAACAGGTAAATATTAATGTGAGAATACACTAATTGATTTGTGCCGTTGCTCTACAGCACTTACACACATTGGAAAATGATCTCCATTCGCTGATCCCAAAGATGGCCAAACTAGCTCTTGATTTACCTGATCTCATTAAAGCGGTATGTTACATACACTGTGTTAATTAAGAATCCTGTGATGCTAATATTACTTGTGTTGCAAATATACTAGTACAACTAGTTTTACAATAGTTTCTGGTCCACACAGCATGATTTTGGTTATGATAAAGTTTTTGAATTGCTTTTTTTTAGGAAAACAAGTCATCTAACTTTTTAGTTATAAGTTTATTTAAAAATGTTTCTGTAATATTCGATATATATATCACATTAAATGTAATGCAGCACAAATTCCCCCTTTGCCCTAGTTTCTGACTGTTTGGGCTTTTTAAGTGTAAATGTTACAATAATGCAAAAGTCCAGTAAACATTGTGACCATATTACATGTAAATTATGCATCTGGCAGATGCTTTTATCCAAATTGACTTACATTGCATTCTCGTTTTATCAGTCGTTGCTTGCATTGAGTCTGACTTAAGAGTCTGTCTAGGCTTTTACGCACATCTCATTGGGTTCATATTGAACAATCTGACAAGCAACAACCATACAAAAAAAAAGGAAGGAAAGGATGGAATTTGTGCTCCGCATTTAACCCATCCAAGTGCAAACACACAGCACTGAGTAGTGAACACACACACACACACACACACACACACACACACACACACACACACACTCCCGGACACAGACACCTCCCGGACACTCCCCGGACACACACACACACACACACACACACACACACACACACACACACAGAACACCCCAGACTCGAACCCACGACCTTTGGATTACAAGTCCAACTCTCTACCATTAGCCCACAACTGCCCCTGTAAAAGTAATATAGTTATATTGTTTGTGCTCTCGGTCTCCAGCCCATCCCTCTCCTGCGACAGCAACAGAACAAGGCCATAACAATGTCTCAGCAGCAGATTTCCAGTCTGTTAGCGAACGCCTTCTTCTGCACCTTCCCTCACAGGAACGACACTAAACCTGGTTCAGAATACGCCAACTTCCCCACCATTAACTTCAGCAGGTGCTGCTCTGATCACATGAATGTTTCATTCTGATCTGAAAATACTGCTGATGCATCATTTTATAATATCATTGTTTTTATTTTTGCTATAGCCTATTTGCTAATAAGAAAGACCCAGATAGAATTAACCAGAAAGCAGAGAAACTGAGGGCCATATTCCATTACTTCAACACAGTGACACAAGAAAGTCACGATCACGATCCAGGTACTGAGAACACGCTTAACACTTAACTCTACACTACTGTTCAAAAGTTTGGGGGACGGTAAGATTTTAAAATGCGTTTGAAAGAAGTCTCTAATGCTCATCTAAAACTGCATTTATTTTGTTTAAAAAAATTGAGTAAAAAGAGTAATATTATTATTATTTTTCAATTTAAATAATGAAATGATTTTACTCCAGTCCCCCGTGTCACATGATCCTTCAGAAGTATTGTAATATGCTGATTTGCAGCTCAAGAATCATCTCTTATCATTTTCAATGTTGAAAAGAGTTGAGCTGCTTAATATGTTTGTAGAAACTCGGATACTTTTTTACAGGTTTATTTAATAAATATAAAGTAAAAAAAACATTTGATTTGAAATAGAAATATTTTGTATCATCTTGAATGTTTGTACTGACACTCAATTGAATGCATCCCTGCGACTTTTGAACATGAGTGTATATGTAAGTGACGCATGCAAATATTTTAAGAGATGAGCAAGGAATTTATTTTCATTTGAGCATAACAAAATGTTATGTCCTTTAACAGCAAAACCAGATGGACTGGTTACTTTTGAACGGATTAGCATCCCACCATCACGGCTCCCTGATTGGAATAAGTAAGTTGCACTAGTAATACAGTAAATAGACTAAAGCGAGTTGACATGCCTCTTACTGATCGTGTTGGACTTTAGACAGAAGACGCCCCTGAGGAACCTTCACATCTCTTCAGAAGGATACATTGAGAAAGAGGGCACAGGCATGCTGCAGGTCAGTTTCATCTAAACATGGCTGTTTTGTACTGTTCTTCAGATGAGTTTCATCTACATCACGTTGTTCTGGACAGGTGGACTTTGCCAGCAAATACATTGGTGGAGGAGTGCTGAAGTCAGGACTGGTTCAGGAGGAGATCCTCTTCTTAATGAGTCCAGAGCTCATCGTGGCCAGGCTCTTCACGGAGAAACTGGCTGATAACGAGTGCCTTAAGATCACAGGTAGTGCTGGGCGTTTAGCGGTAAAACAGCGTTCAGTCACATATACGGAGAGTTTGTGTAAAAATGTATACCTTCAATGCAATGCAGTGACTTTGGATAAAAGCACCTGCCAAATGCATAAATGTAAATGTCCAGCGATCACAAAAACCTGGATATACTGTATCAGTATATCTCAGGCCTGAACTGAAACAGATGCACGTAGTATAAAATGGAATAAATTGAATAAACATTTTAAGCAGTGCTATGATGAGTAAAAAAACACTTCTGTGTGAGCTATTCATCTGATACTGATGCGGTGTTGAGGGTTACGTGACATTTCCTTCATCTTCAGTCAATCTGTAATGTGTTATCAGGTCCTCAGATGTACAGCTTGTCCTCGGGCTATAGCAGAAGCTTTTCTTGGGCTGGTCCATTCAATGACCGCACAAAGAGGCAAGTAATTAGGACAAATACACAAAATTCAGAAGTGGTGAATGTTTTTCAAAAACTATTTTATTAATATCTTTGAAAGAAGTCTCTTATGCTCACCAACGCTGCATTTATTTGATCAAAAAGTTTACAGTAAAACTGTCATATTCAGACTTGTGATCAGCCATTAAATTGTGGAATGGCCTTAAACCATTTCATGATTTCAGTCTATATAGTCTATAATGTTGCTATAATGGATATCATATAGATAACTCTGAATTCCAACATGTTAAGGTTTTACAGCATTTTATAACTCACCGTTCCCCATAGAAGTGAAAATGACTGTTGAAAAAATACACTTGTTTTAATGAGAACTGATCCACCTATGTCTATATTTTACACCCTCTAGATTCATTAAGGTAAAGATGACTTGCCCAAATTATGTCCCGAATGAAGCAGTACTTCTTTGCATTCTCTAAAAGCATCAAATGGGTGTAAAACTTTGTCATTTATTCACAGGGATACGTGGAAGAGACGCTATCGGCAGATCATTGCCATTGATGCTCTGGAGTTCAAGAACCCGAAGGACCAGTACACCAAAGAGAACATAACACGAGAACTCAACAAGGTACTAGTTCTGACGCATTCAAATATGTGAAGAATTTAGCCTAACTATAAAGGTTCCCTCTAAAATATAAATGAACTATAAATGTATACTGTCTGAATCTTAAAGGCATTCGTGGGATTCCACGGAAACCCGAAAACAGCCATCGCAACGGGCAACTGGGGCTGTGGTGCCTTCAAGGGAGATCATACACTCAAAGGTAGATGAAGGCAAAACACACACACACACACACACACACACACACACACACACACACACAGACACAGACACACACACAGACACACACACACACACACACACACACACACACACACACACACACAGAGACAGACACAGACACACAGAGAGACAGACACAGACACAGACACACACACACACACACACACACACACACAGACACAGACACCACACACACTTTTTCTTGAGAAATGGCAAACGATAAATATATAAATGCACAGAACAGGATGTGTTTGTCTTCAAAAGCTCTCATTCAGTTGATGGCGGCTGCGGTTGCTGAACGAGACATGGCTTACTTCACCTTTTCCAATAAAGAACTTGCAAACGAAGTACAGGAAATACACGAGATACTGACCAAAAACAAAGTGACCGTGGGTAAGTGCATTCACTGCTATCCAAACACGCTAGCAAGAAGCCGTTTAGCTTAAATGTAGGTAGTTAATAAAAGAGCACAATAGTAGGGTTCTATAAATATACATTTAATAAATTTTATTCTAAAGAAAATCTTTCTATGTCTAGACCAGCGGTTCTCAATTCCAGTCCTCACGCCCCCCCGCTCTGCATATTTCGTATGTTACTCTTATCGCTTCAGATGTTTGTTCTATTCGAACGTAAGTGCCCTGCGAAGTGGACATCACACGATATTCCTCCATGATTCCAGTTCGAAGCGAACGTATATATTTCATTCAAAGTGCATTGAAGTGTGCAAGACGTGAATTAAAATGTTATATATTTACAGAGGTATATGATGTCACACTCGTCCGTGCGTGAAGACGTTGCGCAGCGCAAATCCATGAATGAATGTTCTGAAATGAAGTAAACTTCAGCGGATTTCCCTGCTCAGGGAGTAGGGAGCAACGGACCCTGTGTAGGGAGCAATGGACCCTGTGTAGGGAGCAATGGACCCTGTGTAGGGAGCAATGGACCCTGTGTAGGGAGCAATGGACCCTGTGTAGGGAGCAATGGACACTGTGTAGGGAGCAATGGACCCTGTGTAGGGAGCAATGGACCCTGTGTGAGGGAGCAATGGACCCTGTGTAGGGAGCAATGGACCCTGTGTAGGGAGCAATGGACACTGTGTGAGGGAGCAATGGACCCTGTGTAGGGAGCAATGGACCCTGTGTAAGGGAGCAATGGACCCTGTGTAGGGAGCAATGGACCCTGTGTAGGGAGCAATGGACACTGTGTAGGGAGCAATGGACCCTGTGTAGGGAGCAATGGACCCTGTGTAGGGAGCAATGGACACTGTGTAGGGAGCAATGGACCCTGTGTAGGGAGCAATGGACACTGTGTAGGGAGCATGTCAATTGGAACACAGTTCATGCACGGAGCGCACTTCTAACAAGCTGATTATCTGAATCAGGTGTGTTAACAAAGAGAGACATGCAAAATATGCAGAGCGGGGGGGCGCGAGGACTGGAATTGAGAACCTCTGGTCTAGACAGACATACCATCAGAGGTGTAAAGAGTACCTTGTAAAAGTACAGATATCTTACAGTAAAAATGGCCCTTTTATAAGTTACAATTCACCAGTTCCAATATGACTTGAGTAAAAGTCTTCGAGGATCTGATTTTAACAGTACTGAGCGTAGGCTCAGATGCACTAGTCCTCAACAACCAAGTGTCATGACAAGAAACTGTTAATTTGTGAGGAGAGCTTTCACATATTTTCTTTTCTAAAATGAAAATAAAAGTGAACAACTCAATGCCTCTTAAATGTCTACAAACATTCAAGTCTCAGTTAAGATCAAGTACTCAAAAAGGCATAAGTAAACCAGTGTCCCTCTAAAAGCGTCTCTCTCTTCAGAATAATGGATACATAAACATTAAGTTAAATTAAGCAGACAAAGCCTACTTGCATTTGCTGTGCTGGTTTCTGCTTCATCCCCAGCTGCATTCATGTACAGGAGCCTTGTTGACAAGTTTGGGTGAGTAAGGGCGAAACACACAATATAGTTCCTTCAATGCCCTGCAGATGGTGAAATCCCTTCTTCTGTAGCAGAAATAAACTACTGCAGAAAGAGTCAGGTGCCATGTAAAATATAATTACATTACTCATCACAAATGTATTAAAGTAAAGAGTTGCTAAAAATGTAGCGCAGTAGAGGGTAAAAATTGCTCACTATCAAAAATATATTTGATGGTCTGTAGCCAAAAAGAGAATTAAGTTCAGTTCCTATTTACATTTATTCAAATACTTGAGTACCATAAAAATATGTATGCATTTATCCACAAAAATATATTAAATAGCACAGCTGTTTTCTAAATTGTGATAATCTGTAATATTTCTTGAGCAGCATATCAGCATATTATTATGATTTCTGAAGATCATGTGACACTGAAGACTGAAGAAATGATGCTGAATATTCAGCTGCGCATTAAAGAAATAGATTACATTTTAAAATGTATTACAATAGAACATTTTTATTTTCTATTCTAATAATATATCACAATATTGAAGTTTTTACTATGTTTTTTGATCAAATAAACACCTTGGTGAAAGACTTCAATCATAACAAATCGTACTGACCTTTAACTGTGAAATGGTAGTGTATGCTTCAGTGTTATGTAGTTAGAATTGATTTATGTATTTAAATGTAAAGTAATACAATACTATTTTAAAACTAGGTTCTGGTTTTGATTTACCTGACTTTTCTTCTCAACAGATAAACTGTACAAATGGCTGAAGGAGTTCTGTGGACATCATTCGTCATCAGATCTGTATGGATTCATCAAAGAGAAGACCGGCTTTAAGGCTAGCTTACTGTAAATCTGTCAGGCTACTGTAAGATCCATACAAGCTCACTTCAAAAAAACAGTTCAGGCATATTAAATATGTAAAGCTGCTTTAAATTGATCAGATTTCTGAAGGATCAGAGCATTGAAGTAACAATACTAAAACAACTGCTGTATGTTATATTTGTTTTTGGACCAAAGGTGTCATATAAACTTGTTTACCTTCATTTAAGTACTTTATAGTCAGACTTAGTCAAGATTCGTATCAATCAAAGGCCTTAGTATCATTTGTTAAAGTGTAAAGATAAAATGCTTGTTTCAGCTTTCAGTGCTTGAATTCACCTACTGAAGCTCATTATAATTTGGCACTGAGTGCTTAGAGGGTGAATGGGAGAGATGAAGAAGATATTATAAAACTGCTAAACGCAGGCAGGCTAACTAGTTCCTTTTTCACAATAATTAAAAAATGCATAGGGTTCAATGCATGCCCTTTAAAGCCCTCATGCTATCATGACTTTTCAGTGGGTCTCATTTCTGAGAGACGTCCATGCTAACTCAAGTAACGGACGGTGCAAACATTTTCTTGCGCTGCTGTCCGTTATTTTGTGCGTAGTATAAATTAAATTGTATTTGTATTTTTGAGGGGAAACCTCTAGTTTAAGCTGCTCTAATAAAACCATCATCAACATGCCTTAGAGACATGCATGTAAATTGATACCTTGCATCCTTTCAGTAAACCTGCACAGATAGCCCTCTCATACCTACTGTACAGTGCAAAGCAAACCTGTGTTTTGGTCAGGAGATTCCTAGCTGCCTGCCTGCCTTCTGACGCTAACAGCCAGATGTGAGTTTCCTGAAAAACGAGGGACGGAGGGATGGAAATGAAGGGAGTGGATGGGGCGAGGTGCTTAGGACTGGTTCTGGAAGGCATCTGGGTTGAAGGATGTGTCCAAGAACCGCTCCAGCTCCACAAGATGAGCCTTCTTGTTGCCTGTGGCGGGGGCAGCTGCAGGCTCTCGGCCGGCGTACCTGAGAATATTAATAAATGTTCTTCAGGTTCTTATGTATATGTTTAGTTATTTTGCTTAAATAGCAATGAAAAGAACCCATTCATTGCCATTAATGTGAAATTACTGAACCTACACATAGGCTCCCGAAAATTTCAGACGGCACTTAGAGGCTTTTGCATGAAATCAGTTTACTTTTTTCCCCAAATTCTGCTTGTCTTTTTATTAATCAAAAGCATGTCTAATTAGTTAAAATCATGAAACTTATACAATTTCACATCAATTTATTAAAAGTTTAATAAACACTATATGCTTAGAGCCCTATGAAATGTTTGTTTATTCTCACATATGTTTTATTATCAAATTCTGTGTTTTAGCATGTCTAATCATTTGAATGCATAATTATTTATTTTTTTAATGTATTCTTATAATAGCCTTATGAAATATTTATTCCTCAGCATTTGTTTGTTGTGTATTTACATTTTTCTGGCATAAAGGCATAAAACATTAATTTAATTTATCTTTTAATTACTAAAAATTAAACAAACTTTTTATATGAAATATTATATTAAACATTTATATAATATAAATACTTATATTAAATACATTTTTCTTTTTGGCAAACACATGCGATTTACAATTAACATTAAAACTGTTGTGTGATTATTCCTTAAAATAATTGTAATAATTTTTGTAGTAGTAGTAATACGTACATTCTACTGAGCAATTGTAATATATTTCAGGCACAATGTCTTCAGGTTAAACAGAACTTTTATTTTGACAGGTTGTCATGAATAGCTTTACACGTCTGTGTTCTGTGATATGACTGACGCTAGTTTCACTCAAATCAAAGAGTAAAATGCTCATAAAGTGACTCGGTGCAGTTTCTGTATTAATGTACTCATATATTGAGGCGGCAGACACTGAAATCCCCGCGAGCGTCACGCACTTCAGTATGTGTGTAGTAAACGAAACCACGCGTCTGTGCCATTAATTCATACAGAGACACACAGAACATGCAGGATTTAATTAAATAGTCTTTGTGGCTCAGTAAATGCTACAGCAACTTTACAGATATTATTCCATATCGCGATTTGATTTAAGTATAATGACCTACTTCTGATTAATTAATTTTGAGTTTGACAAATTTCTTAACATTCCGCGTTATGCAGTAAATACAATTTTTATGACTGGATTCAAGGAAAATGTAATCTAGTTCTTGAGAGATTTTGTGAGATTCATTCTAAAGGTGAATTTAAAGACATGAGTTACCAAACGGGACGCGTATTGTTGAAGGTTCTGCTGATGCGTGGCTTGACATAATCGTAGTAGCCTTGATTCTTATGCTCTTCCTGGCACCACAGCAGCTGAGCCTGTGGATACTTCTCTGCCTCGGCTTTCACCAGGTCAAACGGGAATGGAGAAAGCTGGAGAATAATGCATTTAAAGTCATCCAGAATACATTTTAACTACTAGGGTGCAGGCATGAAGCGAAAATTATAACTTGGTGTATAAATGGTCAGGAAAGAAAGCTGGACTAGTATAATGAGCAGTCTTACTATGTAGAAGTAAGTACAGAAAACGGCCCATTTAATCATTTTAATAATAAAAGCGTATGCAGGTACCTGCTCAATGCGGCTGATAGCCACTGTGTCCTCCAGGCCTCTGGTCTTTCGTTCTTTGGTGAGGTCATAATAAACTTTTCCTGTGCAGAAGATGAGACGCTTCACTCCAGCTGAATTCTGTGATGCACTTCCCTCTTCAGAATGAGTGCATTTTTTTTTTTTATTCCTTAGCAGGAAAAAAAAAGTGAGATGTAAAGCATACAGTTTAAAGCAGCTTGCACTTCTTTCGGATGCTTGTGCTGCCATATGCATTTAAGACATGTTTTCCTCACCACATAACTTATATATTATATTACATCCTTATCTGCAAATGTTAGAACGTCACACCAGTATTTGAATCATGACTTAAAACCGAAGTACCGAGGTCCTTTTTGTGGAAGAATTGCTGAGATGGGTCCTTGGGCCTCAAAAAAAGTAGATCTGGCTTTTTATTTGTGTGCAAACTGAAACATTTGTTTTGTAATCTGTATACTGAGCTGTACAAGGAACTAGTGTTGAAGGAAATGAAGGTGACTAGAAAGAGCTGCTCACCTCATCTGCAGCTTCCAGCTTTGAATCAAACTGGCAGAAGATCTGATCCAGCTCCTTACGGATCACATTAGCAAGCACATTCAGACGGCCTCTGATGGAGAGCAGATCATTCAGACACGTTTCAATGGCCCTACAGCATACATTGTACAGTAGGGATGCCCTCCACTAAAGATTTTTCTGGTTGACTAGTAGTCGTTCATTTTAAGCATTAGTCGAATAATCACACGTTTATTAATATACCATTCAAATTATAATAATGAGCCTTTACTTGCCTACATAGCCTAATATGCGTTCAAGCACACACAAAGCTTGCCACAGCAAACCGCAGAAGTAATGATTACGAATGTGTGTTATTGTGAGTTCACAAAAATAAACAGTCTTTGTAGATTCAAAAAATGTATTACTCTAATCTTTATGACCAAAAATGACAGCAAGTGATTGCACCAGCGCCCCATCTGTCATGCAGTAAGTGCTACTATTCAGCTTCCACACTCTGCACAGACACTTGAATAGCGCACATTTATTCAGATGATAAGACATATTTGAGGTCAATGATTGATAGGCGATCATTTGGATGTCCTGCCTGAGTACTGTATTACCATATAGACCAGATGTTACCGATCTGTCCGTCAAGAACTAAGTGACTTCGCCACTTCCTGTGGATTGTTTTATTTTTTTAGTCATTGATAACATTTTGGTTGACCAAGCCTCTTCTTGTCGAGCCCTATTGTACAGTTGGTTGGTCCTCTACCTGTGTGGCATTCCCATGATAACGCTCTCCACTCCATTCTCACTAGATTTGTCGATGATGGTTTTGAGTGCAGGAATGAGAGACTCGCATCCCTCTAGGCCAAAACGTTTCTCTGATGACCACTTCCTCTGCAGGAACTCCTCAAACCTGGCAGCATTACATACACATTCACAAAATAAAAAGAATGTTATTGCATTAAATAAAAGATATCAAAGCAAGTGTCATCTGCAAACAAATGATGTAAGTGATTTGTTTGATGAAACTGATTCCCTTTCCTTGGTGTCAATATTAGTGGATGTATGAATAAATTAAAGAAGAAAACCATGGAATAGACAGACCTGGTTGAGCGGACCATACGGGCCAGTAGTGTCCTTTTCTCGTCCAGAGTAAACTGCATCACTCCCGGCTTCTCAAACTTCTGTCTGATCCACTGGCACTGCTGCAGGTCATTGATGAACATGAACTCCACACCGATGTGTTGACAGTAGGCCGTCTGCATAGCACAGCAAGACAGAAGTCATGCAAAACAACCAATTGTTATAGTTCAAAAGCAGAAAGAAAAAAATGTGTTATCTTGTTGGTGGATATGTACTTCTAAACGCCGGATGATTTCCCTGAGAGTAAGGGCACTTTCACTTCCCCCAATAAAGGTTGTGGTAGGAAGTCTGAATACTTTATCCAGATCCACTTCTTCCAGTCCATAGAAGCCTGGCAGCAGACATGAAAACACATGGATGGGGAAAGGGTAGGAAGGGCAAGCAAAACAAAACACCACAGTGGATCCGACCAACACACATAAACACAGAGGAAAAATGGAACTGCGTTAGAACAAGTAGGGATGTAGAACAATTTATGCTTTAAAAGTATCATTTATTTATATTTTTAAAGTGCAAATAAGAGCACATTTAGGCACATAAGAACATGCGAAGAAAACGCTAAGCCAACAGTACAGTATAAGCAGAGGAAAAAGGAAAGATGAGGGTGAAAAACAGATCTATTCCAGCCCAGTCCCCCAGTGCCTCAGGGAATGCATGCATAAGATGCTACAGATGGCAAACTTGTTAGTCATAACACGCATGTTTGAATAGTTTAATCTAGAAATGTGTTTCAGTGTACAGGTGAACTCTTTTCTCATTGATTAATAAGCAACATGTAAGTAGGGCTGCAACTAACGATTATTTTTATAATCGATTAGTTGTCGGTTATTCTTTTGATTAATCAGATGAAAAAAAAACGATTTTATTTTATTGACAAAAAGACACTATTCCACATTCTGTCCAATGTCTTTCTAACAAACGTGCCAACTGAATGATATACATACAGTACTTAATTTATTAGACCTATCAAAATAAAGAGAAAACACAAATATTTTAGGAATCTGTCGAAAAAATTATTAAATCTAAAAATGTTATTGTCATTTATTGGGCAAATAACAAACTGAAACAACCAAATAGTATTAATTCCCACTATAACAAAAATGGCCTCCTATGCCTTGCAACGGCTTGCATTCTTGCTGCCATTATGTACTTTTTGATTTGAAAAAACCCCACCATGAAGTGCTCTGCCTTTCTTTCATAGATAACAGCAATAATTATATTATAGCATTAGAAATAGCATTCTACTGTTACTTAAGACTGAGCTTACGCATATTGGAGGACTAACTGATACAGAAAGCTAAAACATGACTTTGGTAATCACCAATGCTGTTAGTTTAGAGCAACAGTGGCACAAACCTTACATCATTTGTTAAATCCTTACATAAATGTTTTTTAATAAATTTGTTAAGCACTGTAATAGTGAATATACTTTAAATCTCTATACAAATTTTTAATAATAATAAAGATAATAAAGATGAATAAAAACACAAACTCTGTGTTAACCGGCAGGTAAGAGTAATTTTCTGCAGGAACAGCGTTGACTTTGATCACAGTCACGTGTCATTTATTTATCCTGTAATAAGGTGCCTATGACGCGTCTGATATTTATATTCAGAATTACACGCTGTTATCCCTTAACAGTTTCTACTCTCATAAAATATTCGCACGGCATGTTTACTTTTAAGCCTTAATTTAATTTTCAACAACAGATATTTCAGCACAATGGATATTTTTGCGCTAAATCGCCTGTTAATCGTCTCCTTCTGTGCTCCGTCTGTCTGAAGCGCGTGAACGCGTCCGCCCGGCGCTCATTTGGTATTTTAAACTTAACACAGGCTGTCAGGACAGACCTTTATGCCAAAACTGGAAATGCTCGTGTGAATCTGTGACATTTAAAGATAAGGATATGACCGTAAACTGAAAGTTTTTGCACTGAAGATGCACACGCATCTGTCAAAGAGCCTGACAGGGCAAGCCATTACACTAATGCATTAAAATAAAGAATGATCATGTTTTGGGCAGCTTGGATCACGTAGCCTAGTTCTCCCGCAGCATCTCATTCTGTTTCCTCCACTATTTTTAGATGCATTTTGTCCATAGAAATGCGATAGTCAGTGCTGTAATTTGACGCAACCGGCTGAAGTTGGACGTGCACTGTGGGCAGACCAGACTAATCAAGAATGAAAATAGTTGTCGATGATTTTCATTATCGATAATAATTGATTTTATCAATTAGTTATTGCAGCCCTACATGTGAGTGTATTCACAAAGCAATAGGGCTGGGCCGAATACATTTTTTGAGCTTTGAAGCTTCGGTAGTAATCAACACCAAATATTCAAAGCTTCTGAGGGAGGGGCTGAACATATTCTTCTCTCTAATAAAGGCAGGAATCTCTGTGTGTCTGTTTACATTTTTATTATGTCGAGAACGGTTCATCCAATCGACTTTACATGTTGGTGTGTTCAAGGGAGTGCAGTGTCACATTTTGGTACAAAATTGAAACTACACGTTCAGAATTAATACACTTTTAATGAATGAATGAATGAATGATGCACTTATATAGGGCTTTATTGTGTATTGTTGTACACCCAAAGCGCTTTACAATCATGTGGGAGGGGGGTCTCTCCTCAACCACCACCAGTGTGCAGCATCCACTTGGATGATGGCTGCCACAGGACTGCGCTCACCACACACCAGTTACAGGTGGAGAGGAGAGTCATAGAGCCAATCAAGTGTGCGCTCACCACACACACCAGCTACAGGTGGAGAGGAGAGAGTCATAGAGCCAATCAAGTGTCGTTCACCCCACACCAGCTACAGGTGGAGAGGAGAGAGAGTCATAGAGCCAATCAAGTGTATGCTCTCACCACACACCAGCTACAGGTGGAGAGGAGAGAGAGTCATAGAGCCAATCAAGTGTATGCTCTCACCACACTCCAGCTACAGGTGGAGAGGAGAGAGAGACATAGAGCCAATCAAGTGTGCGCTCACCACACACCAGCTACAGGTGGAGAGGAGAGTCATAGATCCAATCATGTGTCGTTCACCCCACACCAGCTACAGGTGGAGAGAGAGAGAGTCATAGAGCCAATCAAGTGTATGCTCTCACCACACACCAGCTACAGGTGGAGAGAGAGAGAGACATAGAGCCAATCAAGTGTATGCGCTCACCACACACCAGCTACAGGTGGAGAGGAGAGAGTCATAGAGCCAATCAAGTGTGCGTTCACCCCACACCAGCTACAGGTGGAGAGAGAGTCATAGAGCCAATCAAGTGTATGCTCTCACCACACACCAGCTACAGGTGGAGAGGAGAGAGTCACAGAGACAATCAAGTGTCGCTCACCACACACCAGCTACAGGTGGAGAGGAGAGAGAGTCACAGAGACAATCAAGTGTATGCTCACCACACACCAGCTACAGGTGGAGAAGAAGATAGAGTCATAGAGCCAAATGTGTGCTCTCACCACACACCAGCTACAGGTGGAGAGAGAGAGACATAGAGAGACAATCAAGTGGATGGGGATTATTAGGAGGCCATGATTGACAAGGGCCAGTGGAGGGAATTTGGCCAGGACACGGGGTTAACCCCTACTCTTACTGAGAAGTGCCATGAAGGACCTCGGTTTAACGTCTCATCCGAAAGACAGATAATAAACTACAGAACAGCGTGAGCCGGAAGCGGCATGCCTCACAGGGCTTAAATGCTCCGAGAACGGACACTGCACTAGTGATATAAAACACACAGGTCTGTTAGGAATACTAAGATTAATACTTTTAATAAGGTACCATAAAATTTTTCTAACAAACAAATCACTCCCAAATTAGCAGCACAGTAATTCCTGACACCATAAAGCAGGGGTATTCAACTAAAATGTACAGAGGTCCAGTTAGAGAAAATTTCTTGAAGCAAAGGTCCGGAAAATCATAATGTCTTACTATTTAGTGTGATAGCTTATATATTTTATAGCTTTTATATATTTATAAGTAGCCTAGTTGTTGTTTCAGCATCTGCATGTAATAAATACCTGCCTGCCTAATCAAATTAATTCAGAACAATTCAAAAACTTGTTGACAATATTTATTGTCATGTTACATAGAACTGAACATATATGTATGACTGTAGATATGTATGTTTTTCTCATTAACAAAATAAAAGTAGGGCTGTATTTCAAAATAAGAGAAAATAAATAAAATGTGAAAATTGTGTATGTTCAAATAAAGTGCTTAAATTCAGACAAATAAAATAAAGGGAGGAAAAGCTGGCATTTCTCCTTTTCTGTTTTATATCTTGACTCAACAATCGCAACCATTTTACAAATAATTAATATCAAATCATCTTAACAATTGAACAGTTTTAGAATATAACCAGTTTCTACCGCTCTTATATCCCACTCCTCCGCTTTTGGAGAACACATTTGTTCCTTATTTTTATCTCCCTTTCTCCGTCTCACTCGCCTGTTTCTCAACTTTATTTCAGTCGTCTGTATCTCTCCTTTTGTGTTCTACATGTATCGCTATCTTTCTTTTTCTTTCTATTGTCTTTTCATGTGTTACTATCTCTCTCATCTGTCTGCACTCTGTCGAGTCGCAATGTTTACCAGACTTGATTGGCTGAGTGGTATCACGTGGGATGGCTTAACTCGCATGCAATTAGTCTGTGCGTTTCCACTACCACTACAGTAAAGACAAAAGCTGCGCCGGTTGAAATAGAAGCGCCCCGTCAGGTCCGTGTGGGACGGCTTTTGGGTCTGGACCCGGACCGCGGTCCACCTGTTAGTGACCTATGCCATAAAGGGTAGGCTATTTAAATAAAACAAGAAAAGAACTGTAATAAATAAAGAACACGGAAGCATACTTTTCAATAACAGCATCACACATTTTAATTAACGAACAGTTTAAATAAAATTAAATGAATTCCCTTATATAGAATAAAACTAACTGTAATAGGCTAAATAGAACAAGGTAACTTAAGCTGGCTAGACAACTCATATTTCTAAATTAATGGGCTTCTCTTCCAGACGAACTGAATCATGACGTTCACTCATGGGCGATTCATAGTCAAGCGTGAACGAGAACCGTTTCGTGGGGGATGCCAGGTGTTAAAAAAAATAAATATATATATTCCAATCTTACAATTTTAAATCGAATGCTAACCCAGAAAACAAATATCTGAATAATAGAATATTCTGGTCCAGCCCTACAAAGCAGAAATGTAGACTAAAATCTTGCATACCAGTTTGATCTGACCTATGATCTCAAGGTGTGCTGAAACATGGCGTTCCTTCACAACGTGCATCATGAGTTGCTCCTGTTTAATTATCTACACAACATACATGAACAAATGTACCTCAAACCTGCAGGCAAGTAAACATGATAACATTCCTGCAAAACCAGTAAAACAAGATTATGCTAAACTAAATTAAACATGATCACAAAAGTGAAAGGATAAAGGCCAAACTGAGAAACAAACAAATAACAAGTCAAAAGTGATATTCCGGTCTCTAGACCACCACATACTGTAATGAAGGTCTGTGGGAATATATATATATATTCATATAAATAAATAAAAAATAAATCTGATGGCTTCAAAATCCAGCGTCGCACAATTTACACTTTATCATTCATGTCTATAGCACAAATTGGACACTGAAATAATGATATTTATATTAAAACAGCACCACTATAAATTACCATTATGAACTGGAATCCATCAAGGGTAACTTTGGGAGAGTCTTACAGCATGTCACAGCCTCAAACCTGAGTTCTGACGCCAAGTCTGTCATTCCGTGAGGATGAGGACATTATGTAAGAAACAGACCCTAGGCAAGGTTAATGAGGGAAATCACCACATATGCCAGCTGGGTCTCCTCGCAGTGCCACGTGGAGTTATATAAATGGATTTCTGCAAAGAGTTGAGGATATTTTCAACTACATTTCAATTGTTATTTTAGTTTCATTTGTATTTTATTATAGTGTTTATTAATATTTTAAATGAGCTTTTAGTTTAGCTTTTAGCAAATTTTAGGTTTTAATAATTTTAAAATAATTGTAATAATTGTTATGCACTTTTGTCATTTTTTATATATTTATATTTCACTTAATTTTTTAGCTTTAAATTTTAGTACTTCAAGTCAAACAAATTTTAGGTTACTAAAGCAATATTCCTATTTTCATTTTTCTATGTTTTCATATAACATTTACATTTGATCTATTTTATTTATTTTTAATTATCATGGTTTTAGCTTGATTTGGTTAATAATAATAACAAAACTACTAAAACTAGTTTGGAAAAAACATGCTTAATTGTTCACTAACAGTCTTATAAAACTAGGCCCAAGAACAATGTTTGGAAATCAAGGACATGGGTTCCACTAAATGCTAAAAAAGACAGCTTTTAACTACGCAACACTTTAAGTTAATTTAATCGCTGTTTTTTGATCAGGGAACTGGTGGGAGCTTCTAAAAAATTCTACTAAAGTGCACTAACTAGTCCTCATACCTCCAGCTGTAAGGTGAGAAAGACGGGCTTTAAAAACAGCTCCATCTGAGGAGTCAAAAGTTAATGCCCTGTGTGTGGACATGAGCAGTGTTACAAACCTATTTTTGTTTTAACGGTTGTACCACATCATGACCTGAAAAGAACTGGAGCTGTGAGGTGTTCTGAGAAGAAGCACTGAGCAAAGCATTTCCACTGAATGAAGCAGAACAATGCAGGGCTGGAAAACTCACTCACCCCAAATACTGTCGTGCACTTTGAAACACGGCGGTCGATACACTACAGACTGACGGCTCACTGTTATTGGATGCTCAATGACAATCAGCCTGCCATTAATAACAAATGTCAAGCTTTGCCATTTGGAGGAACTAATCAGATAGAGCAAATCCATTTGGTTTGCTGAAAATTAGAATAGGAATGCTTCTCTGACCGGTTTTTATTTCTAAGTTTGATTAACCTGTTAACTGTCACGCCCATTTTTGAGTGTAGGCCTGCAAATGTAATGTCGAAATTCAAATTAATATAATTCCGGAACGCTTTTGAATATGATCCTCATTCTGGTCTTGTTTTAAAGAAGAGACTTTGAAGTTTCTTGCACAGGTGTCTGTAGTTTAAAAAAATTAGTTTACAAAAAAGTTATAGATATTTAAGTTTATTGTAATAAAAAAACAATAATAAATAATATTTTATATTTTATTAAAATAACATATCAATAAAAATTTGGTTCACCCTAAAAATTATATGAAATAAAAGCTATAGGTCTAAAGAAGTTGTGTTCCAAATTTGAGACTGATATCATAAAAAATGAGATTGTGAGCCGTTATACCAACAAAGGCCACTAGGTGACATTCATGTCCAATTGATGATTCTAAAGGACACTTGTGGCGCTTTTCCACTGCATGGCAATGCACGGCAGTGCACGGTACGCAGTTCACTTTGGGGGTTTTCCACTGGGTACTGTACCTGGTACCTGATACTTTTTAGTACCACTTGGTCGAGGTTCCATCGAGCCGCTACCGTTACCAAAACGTGACGTAAACTCTGCTGATCACTGAATGGCGGAGAAAATCGTCATTACTGCGTCACTGAACTTGCGACGAGACCCTCCTCTACCGCTCTACCCGCTAGATTTAAATCAGCACAGCCAGCGAAGGATCGGACGCAACTTCTGTTTAAACAAACGCACATTTTGCATCAACCACAAAATAGCAGTGTCGTTGTCTGTTGAGGAGGTACAGATGTTCTTCTCGTTGATAGCGAGGAGCGGATCCAGCGAGAGCTTGATGGCACGACGCGAAGGAAAAGTCTTAACTTATGTTTATACTTTTGAACTTGCTATATTTTCAGAGTATGTTTTCTGTTTATATTTTACCTCTGTATCTGTGTTTTGCTTCAATTAAAAACAATCTGATCGAATAAGTGTACCTCCAGACTATATTAAATGTGTATCATTGTATGAGCACGTAATGAACCTCTTGAAAAGACAAATGATTAATGCCGCGATTATAAAAACCATCACATAAATAAAAAAACAAGGGATACATTGTACATTTTGAAATATTCAAAAGTTTATTGATAATTCACTTTACAGAACACGCTGCATGAATAGTTAACTAATCAAGTAGCAGCACACCTGCAACGGACATCTCTGCTCTCCTCATCTAACGTTACAGCCCGTGTCACTGCCACCACAGTCTCTGCTGCTGGGGTAAATCACAAGCATTCTCATAGACCTCTCCATTACTGTTAAACACATCCACATGCCGAGAATGAAGAACACTATTCCGTCTCCTTTCTTTGTTGTGAGTTTGTTTGTGGCGGCGTTTACGATGATGTCACGGCAGTAGAGGCGGCGAATTATAACGACGCTGAATAATCCCGCCCACTCTACAGCGGTACTAAACTGCGGTGGAAATGCAAACCGACCGAACTGAGCTGCCTGCGTACTGCACGAGCCGAACCGTGACCGTACCATGCAGTGGAAAAGCGCCATTGGAGACCACTTGACCTCACACCACAGCAAAGATTGATATCCTTTTTTTATTATTTAAAAAATTGTGTTCAAGATGAAAAAACTAAAAAAATTGTTTGGATTATTAACATAAAAACTGAAGTTTAAGTGATTGTAAGTGTGTTTTCATAACTCCTGGTATACTTTTGATTTTTTTGCTACCTTCTCTTGTCACAAATTAATAAATTATTGTCACTACATAATATTTCCTCCAAAACAGTGGTCAAATATGAAAAGTACACACGTAGAGCTTTCCAACGATATATAGTTTGTCAATATTAGATCAGTTTAAGTATAGGATATAATTGTTTTAACCATGCAATGGCAAATGGGCCCACCGGTGGGCCAGTGACAGTTAACAGGTTAAGTAGAATAATGCACTGCCAAAATACATTTTCAGAAATAGTATTTCTGTCATGTTTTCAAGTTAAATAAATCTAAGTTTTGTTGTTGTAATCAATCAAGATAAAATGTACTAAGGATTATGCTTAAAACATGAACATTTTCTAGTAACTTAATTCAAGATATATTTTCTGTAAACAATTCTGTAAATGCGCCTCTTTTTATGGGTGCTTAGATATTTATACTGTAAAACCAAACAAAATACTGACTAAGAAATGTTTCTTTGCAGGGTGTGTAATGAATCTTTGTTTCTTTTCTTTCTCTAGCTTTTTGGCCTAATAACATCTGGCAAAGGGACTACCAATGAAAACTAACCTTCGGGCTAATTTGGGTACATTTACATACATGAATGTTGATTAATGTACACTGTCCTTTTTGTGTAATTAATATATAAATGAACAAATAATAATGAAATCAATCATACAGTCTCGTTTACGAATGTTCATGACAAAAGAAACATTTGATGAGCTATTTGTGTTGATTAACCCAAGTTGTTGAGCATGTTGACTGAGTGGGTGTGGCTTGTCTCTTGCTAAAGGTTTCCAATCATTCATGCTGAATGTGTGATAAAACTCTACACACAGTATGCGCACAATGAGAAATAAACCAACTGCTATTCACAGCATTCAGAAAGGCATATAGTAGGGATGTGACGAGACTCTTATCCCAAAAGACGAGACACGATTTTTTGACTTTTTAAAAAAATCCTCAATGATGAAATATATAGGGAAAAATGGTCTTTTATTCAACTGAAAAACACAAAATGCAAAAAATGGTGCATCTTGTACTTTATGAAATTAAACTTCTATTTTAATTAATTATATGCATGATAACAACAACATGTAAACTAGAGCTGCACGATTCTGGATAAATTGAGAATCACAATTTTTTTTAATAAATTGGAGATCACGATTCTGAAAAAAAAAAAGGTTAGATATCTAAACAAAATAACAATTTACTAGTGGTTCTGACAAAATGTTCATTGCTGAAGTCTTTTAAAAATATATATTCATTTGAACAAAATAAAAATTAAATGAAGGAATCAGTGTCTCTCTCATAAAGATTAATTTCACTATTCGAATCTCCTGAATTAATGATTAAATGATAAATACTTTTTAAACGGGTTGTCGTTAACAATACAAGTGTTAAGATACTTTCATTTTGATCGCTACTGCAGACAATAAGTGTTTATACCCAAACTCTAAACTTTTATCCCAGTACTTAGGGAGGCACCAAAATGAAATTTCTTGGCCGAAGCTGAAGCCGAACAAAATTAATCTCTGTGCCGAAGGCCGAAGACCGAACACGTCCCCCCCCCCCCCCCATGTAGGCCTAGTTTGGCATTTTTTTCACCATTGCATAAATTAAATAGCCAAAAAGTGCTTTTTATTATGGTTTTGTACAGCTTTTTAAATAAAAAAATAAATTACATAACAACAATTTAAATTTTTTGGACCCCCTTCTTGAATCAGGCATGTATTTGTTTCTGTACAAATAAATGCAGCCTTGCTGAGAAGAGAGTTATTTTAAAACATTAGAATATATTACAGATCCCAATTTGAACATTGTGTGAATGTTATAATACATTTGTTAATATAGCTGTTGTAGGGTAATTATAATTATCATTATTATGGTCTTACTTTTTTATTTTATTTTACAGAACAACATTAAAATTACAATACTAACATTTATGAACGTTGATGAGCTTTTATTTTGGCAGAAACCCGCAGGAACCAGGAAGACCTCAGTGCTTCACTTTATTGACACCAGATTTATAAATGATTCTGATGAGTTTGGGAAGATGTTTGTTGCACGTATCGCATTGGCAAATGCCTTTAAAAAACTAATACAAATTAAACACTAACAGTATTTTAGCGCAGATTTTTCTCGCGCTTAGAACTTTTGAACCCTGGCGCTGCGAGCTCGTGCAGCACTGTTTGAATAGCATTATATGCAGTCCATACATGTATTAGAAAACATAACATGCTGCAGTTTATTTACTAAACGTTTGAGGCCATTTCGTGATTTCATTCATCATACAGTAACCTGCATCATCCACCCTTCATCTTCTCATCGGAGACATGAGATGTTTAGTGCTTGTAATGATTTCTGTACAGTTCTTTCTCGAACAGTTTTAATTACTTTCATGCTGCAGACGTGTTTGCTGCATTAGTGCACACCTCTATTTAATCATGTCACGTCATTGTTCGGTTCAATTTATTCGGTCTTCTCGCTTATTCAGCCGAACACCGAAAGAGCTTTTTGTTGTTGCTATTTTCAGTTGGCGAACATTCGGCACATCCGAGTACTGTAACACAGAAATAATTATATGTGATTGAAAAGAGTGCTTGTGTTGCTCTTTCTGGACCAGCAGCAGCATGAATGCAGATTTGAATGTCTTTAACACCTGTTTCACATGGCGAGTGTCAGTGGAGCATGATCAACGCGTGTTTTGTTGCCGCCCATATCAGTGAATGACAGCGTTCACACATGGGCAGCTACAAAAAGTTCTTCTCATGCTCCACGGACACTCGCCATGTGAAACAGTCGCAATAGACATAACCGAATCATTGTCATTCAGGAAAAAGATTGCGTGGGTGTTTGAATCAAGATCGCAATTTTTTTACGATTAATGGTGCTACTCTAATGTAAACACTGCAAAATGCTTTGTGAGGATATCGTCTCGTTCTCGCGAGAATGGTCGGATCTCATCCCATCCCTAGCATATAGCCTAGGCATAACAGTGCAATAATAGAGCCACTGTGAGAGGATATGAAAATGGCAATCTACAGAGAGAAAGAGGAACTACAACATGACACTAGATGAGAGACGTATTTCTACAGAGACAAGCAGACACTTCTGAGGAAAAGAGTGATGGGTACAAAGACATTAGGATACATCATTTACAATGGGCAAATCCAGCGGACTGGATAACGTAAAAACTGATAGGCTCTGATCCAAAACTTAATTTGGCACCATTTTTTGCTTCATGTTTTCAGGGAGGATGCATTAAATTTGATCAAAAGTGACATTTTTAATGTTCTAAAAAGATTTTTATTTTAAATAAATGCTGTTTTTTACTTTCTATTTATCAAAGAATACTGAAGAGAATCATGGTTTCCACAAAAATATTAAACAGTTGTGTTTTTTGAGGAAATCAGCATATTTGGATGATTTCTGAGCGTTAATGTGACACTGAAGACTGGAGTAATGATGCTGAAAATTCAGCTTTAATAATCACAAATAAATGACACTTTAGTATATATTCAAATAGAAAACAGTTATTTTTAATTGCAAAAATAGTACAGAATATTACAGCTTTTACTGTATTTTTGATCAAATTAATGCAATCTTGGTGAGCGGAAGATACTTTTTATGGAATTTAAATGGAAAAACTTATGGAAATGTTTGTGTGTGCTATTGCTATATGTATATTAGGACGTATTAGAGTATTGAGCAGTCTATTGCAATATTGCAATCAACTGATCAGTGGCAGCCAGGTTTGGAACAAGGCCATCCTCTCCAATATCACCCATTTCCCAAGTAATGTTTATATCATGTTGAGCCTGCACACAAACAACACTCACTGCTGGGTGTGTTTGAATTTTACCCATTGCAAATATCCAAACAGGTCTGGACTAAATGCATGCTCCAGGTAAGGGAGGACAGCACAAAAACAAGCCATGCCACATAAAAAGATTCAATCATTCTCCAACACCTGAACAAAACCTCACCAAGTTTATCAGAGGATGTGATTATATCTGCCGGGACGCACGAATCAAGATCTGCATCCATAATTCCCAGAGGATCCAGCTGTGAAACATGGTGCCCCCGAATCTGCAGGGAGTTCCAGAAAAAAGACATACAGATAGAAAAAGAAAAAGAGGTGAAGGGAGGATCGTAACTCCAAAGAACAGTATGGACAGTTAAGGAGGTAAGATTGGGACAGAGCGAATGTGGAGAGATGACAGAAGAACAGGGACAGAAGGACACAGAGCAATGTTAACACACTGAATGAGCATGCTCCCAATCACACTGAACATCACAAGCAGTTCTCACCGGACTGATGGGACCCAATAGTACACGGGGCATTGTCAAAATTTACACAACTGATGCCCAAAGGGTCGAGTTTGGCTATATGATGACCTCTGACCTGTGAACAAGGCAATAGCACTTACAAGCTAATAGAGGAGCGCAATCACAGAGTAACTTTCTTTGTTAAGGCACTTATATTTTATATTCAAATGGTCCTTGCATTTTAATTAATCAAATTATCCAAGATAATCAATAAAAAATGTAAGTCAGGGGTAAGGATATATTTAAATCAATTCTGTGAATATTTGCTGATAATGATTATGTGTCGAAAAGATCCTCTAGTATGAGGAATGAGGATAATATGAGGTCCTCATCTACTTGACTGAAACTTGAAACTCAAAACTATGAAATAACATCATTTTAAACATGCACTCTATTAATTTACAGCTTGTTCTCTTTAAAAAAAACACACTAGCTTTTCTAATCTTTTGTAGGTTTATTTTATTTATTATACAATTAACAAAAAGGCGTCTAACACTAGCTTGCACTATTCCATCTGTTTTCTTTATTATATAATAAAAAAAGCTTGCCATTTGTACTGCGTTAGGCTAACTGAGACTTGTCATAGCACTTGCACGTTGTTGCTCTTTTATCCTCATATGATTTTGATTGCTTCCATTGTCCTCGTTTGTAGGTTGCTTCATAAAAGCGTCTGCTAAATGACTAAATGTAAATGTAACAATGATGTGCACTAATGTTCTAAATCTGGGGTTGATAAGATTTTTTTTATATATATATATATTTTTTTTTTGAAAGAAGTCTGGCATGCTCACCAAGGCTGCATTTATTTGAATAAAAAAAAGAAAAATAAATATTGTGAAATATTATACAAATTTAAAATATATGTTTTCCATTTAAATATATTTTAAACCAATTTCTTAAAGGGTTACTCCACCCCAAAATGAAAATGTTGTCACTATTCACTTACCCGCATGTCATTCCAACTCATAAAAGCTTTGTTTGTCTTCGGAACACAATTTAAGATATTTTAGATAAAACCTGGGAGGCTTTGTGACTGTCCTATCGACTGCTGAGTAAATACCACTGTCGAGGTTCAGAAAAGCATCGTCAGAATACTCCATCTTCCATCAGTGGTTCAATCTGAATTTTATGAAGAGACGAGAATACTTTGTACAAAAAAAAAAAAAATGTTTTCAACAATTCGTCTCCTCTCTGTCTCTCCTCGTCACTGTCGCACCATTTTGGAGATTATGCACTGAACGCAAGACAGGAGGAGAGACAGAGAGGAGACGAATTGGTGAAAAAAAAAATTTTTTATTTTTATTTTATGTAATTTATAAATTGTGTTCCGGAGACGAACAAAGCTTTTATGGAGTTGGAACGACATGCGGGTAAGTGAATAATGACAAAATGTTCATTTTGGGGTGGCGTAACCCTTTAATGTGATGCAAAACTGAATTTTCAGGATCATTACTCCAGTCTTCAGTGTCACATGACCCTTCAGAAATTATTCTAATATGCTGATTTGTTGTTCAAGAAACATTTCCAATTATTAACAATCTTGAAAACAGTTTTGATGTTAATTTATTTTGTAGGAGCCATTATGCATTTTTTTCAGAATTTGTAATAAATGGACATTTTAAAAGAAAAGCATTTATTTAAAATATAACTCTTTTGTAATATTACAAATGTCTTTTACACTACCAATCAATTCATCCTAGCTGGATTAAATTTCCCATTCATTAAAAAAAAATCTTATTGACCCCAAACTTTTGACTGGTACTATAAATACAGGAATTACTATTAGTACAACAATAAGATGATGGGAAAACAGCAGCAGTAGAGTCCTTTCCTCCAACCTCCTTGGTGAAATTAACATTATAGCCTTCATACCTGGTAGGCACGAATGAGGGACTGCACGGCAAGGTGGTCTTCCACTAGTTTTTCCACATTAGGCTGAGCTCCAACCAGTGCCTGGGCCTGAGATAGTCCTGAGAGACTCACCCCCACCGGAGGTGGGCTTTGGTAGGCAGAGCCAGGGGGAGAACCTGCGTTGGCATTACGGAAGAAGATGTCCCAAGACTGTTGAGAAAGGAGCAAAGAAATCACATTAGGACTAGGAGGATAATACAATTACTTCAAGTGCTGTGCACAGAATACATATGAAAAAAGATTCCTTTTAATTTGTTAAAATACATCCAATTACGTACACGACTTATTCTGGTTCATAAAGATAAAACAGCTGCCGGCTAGCAGTATTGGTGTCTTGCATCACACAGGAATCTTAATCATCTACTTTGCTTCATCTTCCAAAGTTTCCAATATAGATGGGAACTGTGGTCACTTCGGAGTAAACTGTGGGAAGGGGTCAAACTTTTCCGAGCAGCAAAACATCACTGGATAAGCTGGATGTTCGGTTGCATAACCAAAGTCTTTTGATGCAATCATCTGCAAAGCTTTAGGTTCATGCAGGGACAGAAAAGAACAGCAATTTCAACCCTAGTCTGACCTTGTTCTGCTCATGAGAGCTTACCTACACATCGGGTCACTGTGATTCAATGACACATCACACAGGACCTCATACGAACCTGATAAATGTCTAATAGGCTTTGAGGAGCTAAAGAGCTCAGTGTGTTAAATTGAGAGAGCCGCTGCTGCATCATCTCGCAGCAGGGCAAAGGAGGACGCGGCAGCAGATTCGCTGATGGACACCGGCATAAAAAAATATACATTTTATATTTTAACAAGTTTCGTAAATATTAGTTTTTATAGATTATACTTTAAAAACTTTTAACATAAAAATGTATGTTTATTTACAACAGTTATGCTAACAACAATAAAAAAGCATTAATGACATTAAAACAGTGAATCTGCTGTTTAAAGTTGTCAGGAAAATGCCAGCTGATGATAATGAGGAAATTACATCGCTCCCTTTGCCATGTGCATTTCAAACAACTACATAATGGCACGCACATGCCCTGCTCACTCCAAAGTCCCCACTCCAATGGGATAGGGATGATCACTTCCGAGAACCGAATGGTACCGATACGCGTACCGAGCCATCCCTAATATATAGTATATGATCCAAAGTAACTAACTACTTGAGTAGTTTTTTTATTCGATAATTTTTTACTCTTACTCAAGAAACTATTCAGACGATTACTTTTACTTGAGTAGTTTCAGTACTCTACACACCTCTGGTTATGTACTTTCTGCACACAATAGTCTGTATTTTATACTTTCATCTCTCACTGCCCATTTGAAGATTTATGTACTTTTTCTGTGGCTCATGACAAGTGAAATACTCCAAAGTCAAAATAGATAAAAAGTTGTATAGTGATATATAAATGTATATACTGACAGTACTGGCTATTTATCTAAAAGGTATGCTTAAGTGTGTTGTTCAAAGAAATAAAATAAAAAGATACAAAAATAAATGAAAGGCTAACAAAGCAAGTTTGACCGCTGCACTTAACTTAGCATGTTTCAGTATGATACATTCATCACAGTTTCTCAGAAGACATTTAGTTCCAGTTTGAAAACATCCTGGAAACCACACAAGGGCAAGTGAAATGGAAAATAAAAGTCTTACATAACAGCCCTGCAAAGCTAAGCTTACGGTCTGAGAGGGGAACGATGTCACATTATGAAACATGGATGTCCTCAAACACAACCTTGGACAGCACAGAAGTTCCTTTGCAGTTTAGTAGACAACCAAATCAGTTCAGATCAAAATAATACATTTAACTGGCTTGTGAACTGAATCAAATGATTCATTTCTAAAGATCTGACTCAAAAGTTGACATTTCATTTAGAAAAAGCAAGACATTGGTAACTCTTACATGAACCGGTCAAGAAGAGTACAAGGCAGATATCAAGATTTTAGAAAATAACTTGTGCAAAATTCATATGGGTGCTTGAATTCAAAGAATCAATTTTTGTGTCCCATAAAATAAATATAGGTTTATATTAAATTGAAAGTAAGTTAATGATGACAGAGTTTTCATTTTTAGGTGAACTGCTCTTTCAACACGAAACAATAACCAATTCACCTTTTTAAAATGAACCAGAAGACCAAAAAGGAAAGTCCCTTGAGAGGTAGAGTAAGTTATTAAGTTGTGAAGAAAGATTATGAAGACAATTTTTGTGTGTGTAGTAGTGTAACATGCACAGATTAATCTTTCACAATATGAAGAGGAATTTACATTGTGAAAGTAAACAGGGTGAATTTGATTTCACATGGATCTTATGCATCATAACTTTGGTATAACAGCAATGAAGCCAGGATTTCTTCACAAAATCCTCTACGCTGGGAGCCGGCGTCTTACCTTGTGCACACTCTTTGGGTTCTCCAGCCATGCGTAGTACATCTCTTCCACATAGTTGGAGCTTGTCCCATTGAGAAAAGGCTCAGCGGCGACAGGGGCTGTATAGCATCTAAATGGCTGAAACGTCCTTAGGGCCCCGGGCGTCACCGCTGTCCTCTGTTGTGAGAGACTAGGAGCGTTCTGAGAGGCTGTGAGCGGCCGTAGCCGTGCAGCGCAAGTTCTTAAGCGATGCATCGCAGTCTTTAAACCAGCTCCACCACCTCTCCAAACCAGCCACGAGAACTAAAGCTCCACGCAGCACTGAATCCAACAGATCCTGGATGTGTTCCTTTTAAAAGCCAAAGGTGCTTGTCCTCCCACTCCTCCGACCAAGGTCTATTCGATTAAAGTCCTAGGAAACTGAAAGAAACACCAGATGAAGCATGCTAATAAATAATATAAATTACATAGTGGCATGTCTGGCAACAGTAAATGTTTAGGAATGAATAGCATGTTTTTGAGCCTAACGTAATCCTACAGGTCTGTTTTGATCAGAAGTCACGCAAAGAATGTCCTTTCATTTTATGATAAAGATTGATTATATGTATGTATTTTAAAGGCTTAAACACTCTAAATGACATCCATATCTCAAAACAGCCGGCATTTCTGCAGTAAGAAGTTCAAACACTGTATAAACAAGACACTTGTCCTCAGCTTGCATCAGGGTTGCTGAACCTGTAATGTGTGTACAGTAAATCACTGGATACCAAAACATTGTCGAGCATGATACATGACATTAACATTTTCAACAGTGGGAGTAAAATTTACAAATAAAATAATTACATAAATGTTTCTTATAGTAATGAATTGCTGATGTCAATTTTTCATGATTATAGGTGCATAGAAAAAGGCTTTTCTTAGCAAATAAGATTTTTAAGAGGTAAAAAGAAATAAACAAAGAGCAAAAGAGTCACTAATAAGTTAAAATAGGAGTTTAATAATATTGGCATCAGTGCAGGTCTCGTGAGTAACGGACCTCCCGGCTAGCTTCAGCTAATACGAGCTAATACCAAAACTCTCTATTAAACCATCAAACATGCGTTTAAACTGCTCATGACTCGGGGGAAGATGATATAATAGCACATTACACCACTTTAACAATAAATACAGCATTAACTGCGTCTAATTACAGAATTTTCTCCTCAGTAAGTTACCGGTAAGGTTGATGACAGATGCAGTGACACGCTAACGCCTCACTGACAGAATCATTAAAATCTAAAGCGCTGCGAAAACAGATAGAAGCGATTCAGATACTTACTCTCAGAGCAGGAGATCCTGTATAGTTCCGTTTAATATCATAAAACACAAAAATGAAAGGGAAAGAGTGAGGTATCAGGAGCGGGACGCGTTTCGTGAGCAGATAAACGAGCTCGTTTCTAGGCAGCGCGAGCGAGCACCAGCTGCGCGTCAGGAGCTCACGTGACGTCATTCGCACAGCGCGAGCTTTTGTCTGCACATTTTGTGTTAAGATAAATACATTGCGCAAATGTTTCTTTATTAGGAAAAATACAATTTGTGACCCTGGACTACAAAACCAGTTCTAAGTGTACATTTTTCGAAATTGAGATTTGTACATAATCTGAATAAATAAACTTTCCGTTCCATTGATGTATGTTTATTAGGAAAGGACAATATTTGGCCGAAAATCTGGAATATGAGGGTGCAAAAGAATCAAAATATTGAAAGAAAATCGCCTTTAAAACTGTCCAACTAAGTTCTTGCATTTTACTAATCAAGTTTTAATATATTCACGGTAGGAAATGTACTAAATATACATGGAACATAATATTTACATGATATGCTAATGATTTTTGGCATTAAAGAAACATCGATAATTTTGACCCATATTTTTGGCTATTGCTACAAACATGCTCCAGCGACTTAAGACTGGTTTTGTGCTCCAGGGTCATATATTAAAGAAGTAGATGGTTCTTAGCAAACCAAATTATATTTGATGTATAACTTGATCATTCATTACAATAGTCCACTACATATTAAGAACCATGGTAATACAATTTTACATAATTACTATACCGTGTAATCTTAGGAAAGGGTTTTGTGCTTCTTAGCCTGCAATTTTAGAAACACAAATATAGATAAATTAAGGCTTAATATTTCAGTTTCTGGAAAGGAAGAATCATAAAGGAGGACAGTTTTTGACTTTTAAACACTTGGAAAGATCTTTGTTGTTGTTATATACACCTTTATTTAAGATTGTGTGCGTTTATAAACAAATATAACTATATATGCAATCAAAACCCTATTTATTAAGACATTTTGCTTTAATCAAGTATAACCTTAACTGTTCATGTAAACAGCCATTGTTGATTCATCTGGCCAGAGCACTGTCTGTACTGTGTATTTACACCACAGTTTCCGCTGAACACAAACCGTGTCAGCACTCAAAAGAACAGTCTGTTGTGAAATACATGCTGTTTTCTCACATCTTATCAGCGTTCAGAGGCTGCTGGTCATTTAGATAAAGCCTCGTATGTGTATTAGCAAGATCACTCTGTCAGCACAAAAGCATTCAGTCCAGTATACAGTAGATATAAAACCACCACATGGGTTCTGACAGTCTTTTTATTATTGATAATACTGATAACATCTAAATTACATTTCCTATAGCACACGAGAAAAAGAGGGAGAGCACGTTGGAAGAACAGATATGAATATTAATAAGAATCAGGAGAAACAAAGATTTCATAATGATCTAATTTCTGAATAACATTCACACCATCCAATTGCAGGATTTGAGATTATATACAAAAAACAGCCTCTGCAAAGTTGGAAGGCTGATCTTCAGAGAAATACGAAGCCATTAGACTTAAGCAAATTACAAAATACATTGGGATAAAATGTGAATACTACAAATAGCAATCGGCTTGATGTTGTATGAGCAGCAATGCGTCACCACCACTAGAGAAACACAACACTGATTCACTCTTTCACGATCTGTGTGTGTAACACACTCACACACACTCACACACACACACCAGCTTCTCATTAGTGGCCTGATTCGATTAGACTCATCACCTCAACTGTTTCACCGACAGGCCATTGTGTTTGGAGAAGAACTAGCTGATAACCGATTAAACACTTATTTGGTGGTGATTCAGTGTATATACATTTAGACTTCATTAACACAATATGTTAGTGCATTAAAATCATGTTTCTGTTTTTAAGCAGAAAAGTAAGTGAATTCTTGGAGATCTTGTAACGTCTAACTAGAACACCGTGGTAAAGAGCGCCTCCTAAAAGATTAGTCCGCATTTGAGTGAAGCACAATGAAGGTCGTTAATTAAATCACATAACTCGAGGTCTCTTTTGAAGACTGGCAGCCAAAGCACGATCCATTCCGTAATTAAAACACATGCATTACGTGATCTAGTGTGACTGACCCAAGCTAATAAACACATTATTTCACCTTTTCTATAGGTGCAACCAACACTGCTCAAACAACAACAAAGGCCTTTACAAAAGCATGCCGTACAATCAGAGTAGCTGTTTTACCATGATAGTCATCGTCATTATCATATTAGACAAAAATAGTTATATGCACGTACAAACTCAGAAAATAGATACAATCACTAGCATTCAGTATAAAACAAACCGAATGAAACTAAAAAGTCACCAAAATGTATTATTGTGAAGTTGAGGTTCATGCAAATAGTTTCCACTTATAAGATAAGTTAACAGCGGATATCGAAGATATCTATTTGTTGAGTAGTATTATTTTCAATTATTGTCTGCAATACTAAACACACACATAAGAAAGAAATAACCGGTTCGGCGTCATGCGGCAGATGTTGTATTTGTCACCATTTACATATGAAACTCTCATTAAAGTGAGCATAAAAGTCACATTTCAGAGTAAAACTCAAGGAATAGTTCACCTAAAAACAACTCTCCGTCAGGCCATCCACGTTTGTTTTATCATAGGAACAGATTTGGAGAAATGTGTCCAAACAGCTGATAAACACATCACAATAACCCACACCACTCCAGTACATCAGTTAATGTCTGGTGAAACAAAAAGCTCTGCATTTGTAAGAAACAAATCCATCAAGATATTTTAATTTATACCATTTTTAAATGTAATCTATTGCTTCTGGCTCAAAATACGAGTCCGTAATGCATAATAACGCTTCCTCCAGTAAGCGAGTCCACCCTCTGTTGTCCTCTCACATCAAAATCCACCAAAATATTTGTTTAGAACTGTTTTCACTTGTAAATATGCACTTATTTGTGCATATTTCACTCCTGATTCAGACTAAATGACTTTTTCACTGTTGAAAACATTATTATGGATTGCTGGAAATAAGGGTAGAAGTTAAAAACGTCTTGATGGATTTGTTAACTGATAGACTGGAATGATGGATTATTGTGATGTTTTTATCAGCTGTTTGGACTCTCGTCCTGACGGCACCCATTCACTGCAGAGCATCCATTGGTGAGCAAGTGTTGTGATGCTAAATTCTTCAACTCTGTTCTGATGAAGAAACAAACTCATTTACATCTTGGATGGCCTGAGGGTGAGTACATTTTCAGCTAACGCTTTATTTTTGGGTGAACTATTCCTTTAAAATCAACATAAAACACACCGAGCAGCTTCAACAAAGGTCATGTGACTTCAGATAGCGGCCCACATTCAGCAGGAGAGAAATCGTTTGACAGGACGTCAAAAACGAACAGTACCAGTTGTCAGGAAGCTCTCTAGTCAATCCACATAAGACTGTCTTCCAGTACTGCTAGACGGAAAGACAACACTCCTTACAAATCCGCCGGAAATCCTCGCTCTATGCGTTATGGCTTTCAACACTTTAATATAGTGATGATGGTTTCACATTCAGGATATCAGTTATTCAGTATTGTTAACCACACACTTAAAAAACACAAAAGAACAAATCCGCCTTAATCACACCACATAAATTATGTAGAAAACGTTCCTGCGTGTACAGAACAAAAAGAAAAAGAATGATAGCTGTAGGTGCCTGAGACGAGGTGATTCAACGTTCCTGTGACGAAGGTAGAAACACGTTCAAATTCACAGATTTCTGATCACCGTGGGATCCAGATGGCTATTTGAATCTCAAACACACTTAGCCAGCGACTTGGCAAATGCAACCTGCAGATATATATATACGAGGCGAATCTCAACGATGTGATGATGTCAGCTGCCTCCAAGAGATTGGTGACCTGATAATACAAACACTGATCACGGTGACAGAAAATCTGCTCGCCACCATATTCGTGAGAACATTGAGTATGAGTTTTGAATCTTAAAATCATCTGATGCACAGCGAGCTGTGAACTTGAACATATACAGCGCTGCCGAAATATACTTCAGATTACTTGAACACCAAAAAAAACTTTAAATCCATGCTTAAAAAAAGAGTGTTTTAAAACAAAACATCAGTAATTTGACCATCAAATATACAATCTCAAGAACAACAGCAATACTCAGAATCCTGACGGAAGTAATAATCATATATAATCAATAGTAGTAACACTAACGATAAATACAATAATAATGATATTTTTATTCAAACGAGATCTACTGTATTTGGGAGTACCAGGGCACAGGGGGCATAAGGCCAGTGAAGACGAGTGCAAAGGGCCGTGGATAAGAAGGCATTCGTGCGGGTTATTGGAAATCTAGACGGGAACCTGGAGTCTATGATCGCTCTCGATGATTAACGTATGCGGTGCTGCTCTTGCGTCGGAGGTGAGTCTTGGCATAAAGACGGCCGGTCGGTGGGGAGCGTGCTGGGTGCAGCCGGAGCTGAGGGTGCTTCTGGACGCTGTGTTGAGAGGTACAGAGAGCTGTCGGTTTGCATGCAGGGGAGGACGGCTGTGTCCAGCGTTGGAAGGCTGGAGGATTCGGAGCGCTCCGACGCTGGACCTCTGCTGCCGTCCGTCCTATCAGTCCTCCGTGAAGGGCCCTCGCATCTGATCTTCTCCTCCGTGAAGGGCCCTCGCATCTGATCTTCTCCTCCGTGAAGGGCCCTCGCATCTGATGCACCGGTTGCAGGGCTGCTCTGAAATACAAAACCACAGAAGCGCTGTTTTTAATCAACTCTCACTGAATGTTCTACAAATATATCAAATAACTATTGCCCAAACAAAAGGACACGGATCCACATTGCTAGTGCTCTCCATGATAATAAAGGAAAACTGTATTCCTACCAGAATGCACGTTTCTTCAAACAGACCAGTCAGTGAAGGCGAAGAAGAGGATGATGTATTCTCGGCGGTCCTTATATTATGGTCGCACTGACCAACGGATGGTGTTTTACAAATGTATCTTCAGACACGAGTCACGCTGAAGGACGCTTCAAAGCGACCCCTAGGGGACGCAGTTATAAGTTCCCATGAAGGGAACTTGATTGAAGATAAATTTTCAACATGCACGAATCATCTCCACAATGGAGTTTAGTTCAAATGTTTGTTTTCAACAGTATTTTGTTACAAAGAAAACAGAAGTGTTATAGCTGGCTATTTATTTATTTATATATATGGCTATTTATATTGTTAATAATTTGCATAGTTAATCTTGTTCTTTGGTGTTCAATTCATAAAGATTTTTCAAATGTTATTTAATAAAAAATATTGTTTTAAAAATCTTTTTGTTTTTTTTACCCCCCACGAAAAAATCGTGATACGAACCGAATCGTGGGTTTGGTGTATCGTTACAGCCCTACTATTTAAACAATATTTGTTGTTTTTATGAATGTTTATTATTTATAAAAATAATTATTATATAATTAATACAGATTTATTTAAATAATTTATTTTAATTAATATAAATTACTTTATTCAAGGATTGTTTTTGTAAAAAATTGTAATACTGTTCAAAAGTGTGAGGACAGTAATATTTTTGTAAGTTTTTGCAAGGCTTTCTTTTTGAAAGTGTATTATGCTCTTATGAGTTATTTTAGAATAACTGAAATATTATTATAGTTTTTATTAATATTTTGAATTCATTTTTATTTTAGTTAATATTTTAGTAATTGTGTTGTTTTTTGTCATTTTAGTTTTTTATATTTCAATTTTTTTCTTCAGTTTTAGTTATTTTAGTACATCAAGTTAAATTAAATGAAACTGAGAAATGTTGCCTTGACAATAAGCTGAGATAAAATAAGTTTGTGTTATATTTTATTTTATTTCAGTTAATGTGTATTTTATTTCAGGTAACGAATGTTTTTTTATGGTTTCTGTTTCAGTTAATTATAATAACCCTGCTTATGCTTACCAAGGACACATCTGTTTCATAAATATACAGCAAAAACAGTAATCTTATGAAATATTATTACAAATTTAAAGAAATGTTTTCCATTTGATTATATTTTAAAATATAATTTATTCCTGTATGGCAAAGGTGAACTGTAACATTATTTAGTTAATGTCTAATGCGTTTTTGCTGAATAAAAAACACAAATTTATCTCGATGAAATCTTAATGATTATAATATATTTGTTTTAATTTATGTATTTAATCTTTATGTAGATTTGCACTTTCTGAAGAAGATGCATCAGTACTCTCGTTCACAACGCCAGTCAAAAGAGCCCCCCCTTAAGTTTCTGTATATTCTGGGGTCTAAATCTGTCCAGAATCCATTTAGACAACAACCAAAACAATCAAACTTTACTGTAAAACAGATTTGAATCCACACCAAAAGCTCCAGTGTACAAATCCAAAGCGTCACCTTCACTGGAGAGGGGCAGCCGGCGCACCGGAGCAGTGGAAGTGAACGTTCTGCCATTTGGAGTCCCGGCGGTGCCACACGCGAGTCTCCTCCGACTGGCTGCTGCGCGGCCGGCCCTGTCCATCCACAAACTGAGTGAGGCGGATGTAGGCGATGCAGGCGGCGTCTTCTCCGATCAGGTGCACGTGAGGGTTCAGGATGGTGGTGTGGATGGGCTTGCTGTTCTTAGAAAGCACTGCGGAGAAACACACACACACACACACAGACACAGACAGACAGACAGACACACAGACACAGAGACACACACACACACACACACACACACACACACACACACACAGACACAGACACACACACACACACACACACACACACACACACACACACAGAGACAGACACACACACACACACACACACACACACACACACGGAGAAAGATCATGTGCATGATGCGAGTGGCATTTCCTGTGATTTATACGACACATAAATGATTTAGTTATTTTAGCTTGAACACACTTACAGTTCTCAAAGTAGAATCTATGGAAGTCCATTCCCTCAACCAGGTTCCCCAAAGCCTCGGGTTCAAAGGATGTCAATCCAGGGTCACAGATTTTCCTGTTACAACGATGCCATTGTGTATAAACATGGATAGTTACATTCATCTAACTCTTAATTAAACTGTTGCTCCTTTATGTGAGCAGAACTGACTGTGCAAGAAGACCTCTATTAATGGCCTCTATAGTGCTCTTATATTTGTACAATATAGTATGTGTTGGGCCAAAGTGGTTTGTGTCTGAAAGAAAGCAGAACATAATATTGTGTCTGTAACATACGCATAGGCGTCAAAGTCCCCATTATTGATGGCTTCTATCAGCTGCTCCGTGATCTTGATGATTTCTTGTTTGCGTGCTGCAGGAGAAAACATGAACACAGGTGAATACACACATACAGCTCATGCTAAGTACTCCCACCTTAGTTTCTTTTCTTCACTCAAAATTATGATTATAAAAAATTAAAATTCTTTATACTTCAGATTTTGGAATATTTTAATCTTTACATTAAAAGACATGTGAATTAAAGACCCAATAAATTCAAACAGCTTAAAATGGACCAAAAAATAAATAAATGTATGAATAAAATAAAAATGGACAATATATGACAGTCTTTATTAATCTGTTAATTGTTAATAATAAAAAAAATATATATATAAATATTTTATGCTGCATTTATTTAATCAAATATAAAGTAAAATGGAAAAATTATGAAATATTACAATTTAAAAATACTTTAAAAGCATCAAAGCTGAATTTTCAGCATCATTACTCAGTCTTCAGTGTCACATGATTCTTCAGAAATTATTATAATATGCTGATTTGCTGCTCAAGAAACATTTCTTAATATTATCAAATTGTGCTGCTTCATATTTTTGTGCAAGTCATAATACATATTTTTTCCGGATTCTTTGATAGACAGAAAGTTCAATGCATTTAATGCATCCTTGCTGAATAAAAGGATTAATTTCCTTTAAAATCTTACTAATAGCAAACTTTAGCAGTAGTGCATGTTCCGCCCCAGCTTCCTGTCTCTACAGGAAATACATCAGCAACGGAAAGAAAATTGTGCATTCATGGATTCTTTAAAGCTATAGACTGACAGAGCCAAAGCTAGGCTAACTGTTCCTCTTCACTGCACATGACATGAATAGACAGACGTCAACCTTAACCAGGAGTTACCACTCTGAAACACAGGCAGAGGTCAGAAAGGTCACACGCTCCTGACTCCAGACCTGAGAGGCTGAGAGAGATCTAACACACACCAGATCTGCTGTGGACTTACCTAGTTTCTCAGTCATGATCTTCAGTCTAGACCTTCATCCATTCCTCCTCAATACTCGGACTAAACTCTCTCTCCTGATGAAGTTTGTACGCTCACACATGCACAGACATCCCGTCTTCATCTAATCAACATCTCCACCACTTTCCTCCTCCTCGTCCTTTTCCTTGTTAACCGCATGGAGCTAGTTGAGCTATTCCTGGATCCTTATATACGGCTTACTTCTCGTTTCCTCACCCTCTCTCACTCCCTCCCTTCACGGCTTCCTGCTCCACTTTAGAGGAGCTTAGTGGCCCCGACACGTCCTTCAGTTTCTCCTTGTCAATCTGGCACCGCAGGCCTGATCTAAAGGCTCGGACTGTGGCTTCGGCTTTGATAAATGCCCCACTTCCTTCAAGCGGATATGTATGGAAGTGCATCGCAGTTCTCTCACAAACCAGACTCCGTAAATGTCACTTCAGATGCTTAAATGCTGCGTTTTTATCAGAGAAAACTGCCTCCTGCTGCTTCCGAATGTCATATGTTGGTTACAAGGTGGATGGGAATTCAGCTGCAGACGGTTAAGGGCCTGATATACTCATGAAGAAGTTATTTTTCATCCCTTGATTAGCGGTAAAAATATGTTTTATATAACCGAGCAGCGGTATACTGTCCGAAGCCACACACACTGCTGGGAACGGCGTTTAAATGAATGTGAATATGCTGCACACTCTCCTCTCAATAACAAAAATGACAAGTATTTGATCATAGCGATGTGGATATATTTGTGCCAGATCTGCAATTTGCCAGTCTAGTCACATCACGTTTATTTATGTAGCCCTTTATACGAGTGGTCAGCTGATATATCGGCCGATATTTAGAATTTGTAATTATCGGCACACTCTTAAAAATAAAGGTGCTTCAAAACGTTCTTCAAGCGATGAATAGAAGAACCATTTTTGGTTCCACAAAGAACCATTCAGTCAAAGGTTCTTTAAAGAACATCTCTTTCCTGACCTTTTTATAATCTGAAGAACCTTCTTTCACCACAAAGTAGAGATGCACCGATTGCAATTTTCTTGGCCGATACCGATTTTTGCAGATTCCGATTTTCTTTCTAATAACTATAATTGACAGCATATACAAACAAAAATCCATGGAAATATCAACGAAACATTATTTACATAAAAGAAATTATTACAAAATTACTAATTTCCCCAATCGGGACTGAGTTACAGATTTTCTCTCACTTAAACAACTCTAAAATAAAGTGCTCTGTTACTGGAAAGAGGAAGATATAGTTAACTTAATATGTAATAAAACAGATTTCCACTGTTTATAAATGGTCATTTATTTTCCCTAACCTTATTAAATGTCATCTTTCACATCAAATTCTTACTTTGTTTCAATTAATTCCGTTAGAATAATAATAAACTGTAGAGTTGTTACCATTCAAATGAAGTTCGTATTAACACTATCTTTCCACTGCTGAGGAACCAGCTGCATCTGAAGAGGTGTTAGATGTATTTACACACAGTTTGATGAAGCTGAGGAGCCATAAATACATTTACACTGCAAAATCTCAAATGCATAAATAATTTTATAAGATTAATGTTTTACATATTTTTTTAAACATACAAATAAATGTTGAAAAAATGCAATGATACTTTTAAATATGACTAAACCACCAGTAGGCGGCAGCAAATGTCTGTTTTAATTAGCGAGTCATTTATTCATTCATTCGATTCATTCAAACAGCTGATGTATTCAGAAACGAAACACCGCTGTGTGTTGCTCGGAGACACACAACAGTTCTCCTGTGGCTTTGATCGCAACTATATTCGGATGCGAAATTGAGCAATAACAGTCAGTATTTTTGTCTAAAATCTAAGTCACTTAATTTCAACCTCTTTACTGAAATACTACTGTATAAAATCAGTGTTGCATTGCAATCGTGCTGATATTGTTATTCAGAGAAACATCATGGCCGTCTAATGTTGTTTACCTAAATCATATTTTGTAAATCTTTTATTTATTTTTCTACCGCAGTATGCACCTATACATTTCTGAGAGTTACTTTGTGTCTCTCACACACTCACTCAGGCTGTGCAAGCCTCATCTGGCACGACATAAATACATTATCAGTCGCCGTTTACACTGAATGCCATTCAAATTAGAATCATTCTCATGTGAAAACGACGTGCTTACACGTGACTGTGATATCATACTGTGAGTGTGCGCGTGGCTGTGACGTCTCTGCCTGCGCCGCTGGCAATAAAAGGATCGGCTCGGAATCGGCAAGACGTGAGACTGACTGGTCACCGATCCGGGCCGGTCATGCGAGAAATCATCCGATTCCAAACACTGGCCGGTCAATCGGTGCATCTCTACCACAAAGAACCTTTTGTGAAACAGAAAGGTTCTTCAGATGTTAAAGGTTCTTCATGGAACCATTTAGACAAAAGGTTCTTCTATAGCGTCGTGAAGCACCTTTATTTTTAAGAGTGCATGGGCCAAAAAGTTTTCTGTTTGGAGATGTGTCCAAAGCTTACTTTTATTTTAACATTGGCGGGACTTTTATTTTGACAGCAGATCTGAGCCAAAGTCCCTTTAAGGCAAGTCATGTCACGCAGCGGCCATCTTTAAAATGCCTCTCGGCCATGCAGGTATTTCTTTGAATGGGGGAACATCAAATTCTCCAAAACTGTTCGCCAAGCTTACAATTACATTTTATATGAACATAAATTATATTTATATGAAACCAATGAAATCTGACAACTGTATCATAAATGTTGTTTATTTTGTTAAATAGCGTTAAAAAAGCTTTCAGGCTAGATCAGATATTCTTTATACAAGGAATTGTAGCGTTTCTTTTTCTATAATTAATAGCAGTAGTCATTAAACAAATTTATTTTACAAATGTATTTTTTAATCAAATTTTCAGATTTAATTTCAGCAGTTATGCGTGTGCGTTTAATATATTTAATTATATTTTTACAGTGCATAGGACTTTTATTTTGACAGCACTACGAACGTCAGCGTCTGTCAGTTCCTATTCAGAGTCAGAGTTCCAAAATAATGTAAAATAAATATAAATTTGATTTCCGCAATTATGCATGTGCTTTTACAATCTTTGAATTAAATAGTGGAATCGTTTATTTTCGAGCCACCCTGCTCTCGAAGATATCGGCATCTGTATCAGCAATCAAAAAATCCTTATCCATCGACCAATGCTTCACACAACAGAATTAAACATGTCAGTGTCACTTTAAATTAGCACTGCACAATTATAATGTCTTCTATGAAGCAGCTCAACAGTGTTCAAGTAGTTATTTGCATATGACCTCAACGGACTGAACAGAAGAAATGAACCAGAGATTTCCACGTCACAGAAGGCGGAGCCACAAAGACACACTAACCTTTTACATACCAGTAATAGCCATGGACCAGTGGTGGTTAGAAGCTGTTTACCAGCCAGAGAAAGATGTTTTGAACTTCCAGACAACTCCATACTAATTTAGCTTGAAATTATGCTACACCGGTTCATTTTTCAATTTTGTTTCAAGTACATCAGTGCCTTTAAAGTGCAATGCGGACCTACACACACTATATACTCACTCTGTACAGACACAGAGGGGGTTGGGGTCGGGGGGGAGAAGGTTTGGGGAGGGGGGGCTGAGGTTCGAGAGGAAGGTGACTCCGTCTGAGGTTGCGGGACAGGTGCACGGCCCACACTGCTCACCAGATCGGTGAACCGGGCTGAGCGGTTTGGGAAAGGGAGGAATGCATTGACCCACCACGAGAGACAGAGACAACATGTGAAGAGATGAAAAGACAGTAACATCAGACAAATAACAAGATGCATGGGGCAGTCGTTTCTGAATGAACAGGACATGCATCAATAACAAGAGTCAACGGCCAACGGTACACGAACAGGGTCCAACATTAAACACCGGAGGAAATGAGTAATACTGTACATCGTGTACATTCACATTATCATTTTAACAGTGGCCTAAAACAGTTTTAATAGACATGGAGGAGGTCGACTCATGGGGCTTGACATATTAATATTATACAGTATGACTACCTGAATACTATTCCCATTATCTTAATAATTCACTTTATCTTAACTTAATAACCCTGTTACTGGAAACCGACAGCTTAAACATTTATTTATTAATAAACTACTTTATTTAGTACTTAAATCAATGGAATATTATTTGATTATTATTTCATATATATTATTATATTTACTATTTAATATTACTTATTAATTATCACGCTAAATTATCTAATAAATTAATACATTTATATACTAGATTATTAATGAAATCATTAAAATGAATAACTAATTATTATTACAAAGTAATTACCTTAATGACAAACCATATTTTAAGACATTATTAAATTATTTTAGTTAAAATTAAATGTAAAACTGAATTATGAAATTAATAATCAAGTCAATTAAACTATATTAATAATTTATTATTACTTATTGAATTAAGTTACATTAATACTTTAAATTATAAAAAATGATTCTACAAATTATATATTCAATTTAAAATTAATTAAAACTGATTATTATTATTATATTAAAATGAGCAATTATAAACTAAAAAAGCATTTTAGCAAATTATTTTAATTATTAAATTACTTTGTTTAAAACTTAATTGAATTATTTTTAAATTAAATTAATAATTATTTAAAAAGATTATGATTCATTATTAAAATATTCTAATTAATTAAAATGGATAAATATAAAAAATATTATTAAATAATAATTATTAATAACTAATTATTATTAAATTTAATTATAAAATGAATTACTTGAGTGACAAAAAAACAATAAAACTATATAATAGCCAGAAACATGCATGAGCCAGTGCATGGCGCGTGTGCTTAGGTCTGCAGGGGGCGCTATACTCACTCTGCATGATGGGGGTGTGTGGAGGGCACTGTGTGGGGTGAGCAGCTGCTTCACTATCAGGCACGGCCGAGGGTCCCGAGCCCTTACGAGCGCAGCCCAGGATGTCTGTCAGCTTGGTGGCTGTTTACACACGAGGGTAATGATGACCGATGGAAGGTGGGAGCAAGAGACTCATCCAAACTCATGTGAGTGCATGCCATTCCACTCGCCATTCTTCTTAGATTAGCTTGTTAACGTTTTAGCTTTTTTATATAATTCGCCTCAAGAAGAGCAAAACTCATAAGCTGGTTATTTCTGAGGGATTTGCTGAAGTTCGATGCTGTACAAACCAGCCAGGCCAAACCAAACGAGTGCAGACCAGACTTACAGAAGATGGCGGGGGCGGAGCCCGGAGGTGATTGGCTGACTTCAGAGAGGGCTTTAACTGATCTGCTATCTAGGCTTTTCCCTATTGAGCGGGAAGGAAAGGTGGGAAGAGATTGGAAAGATGAGACGGAGATAGGAGGATGTGCAAAGATGGAACACGGCACACTATTTAACCTACTATTGAGGCTGAGCCATTTACATGGAAGGTGACAAATCATCCCGCCCACTTCTGAACACGACATTTCCACACAACGAAAACAGTGCAAGGCGAACCTACATTTACCCGTGTGTATAAAACACACATACACAAAGCCTTAGCCCACCTCTGTCCTGAAACACGCGTCCCAGAAGA